>JAVXUP010001294.1:0-251604 GCA_033070095.1 Escallonia herrerae
TGAACTGACATGGGCGTGGTGATAGGGTGCGGTGCTAGTGGCACGTCAAGCAGGGATGGTGCGACACGAGGGCGCAGCGGAAACTACAGTGCTGGACACGCAACATAGGCGCTGGCAAGAGTGCGGGGCAAGGATGTAGTACCGCGGGCACGTATAATATGGGTGGCATATAGGCATGGCGATGGATGTCTTATGATGGGCACGTAACTTGGGGGTGGTGCATCGGAGCAATCAATTGATGCAGTGGAGACGGCGCTGGGTTTCAGTCGGGTGTACGATGGCACGAGTAGCGTGATGACGCGTCAAAAGAGAGGTGAGGAGTGGGGACGCATGTGACTGCGGTGAACATCATGGGGTGTCCACGAACTCAAGGCACTTATGGGTGGAGGGTGTCAAAAAGTGCACAGGGGTAGAGAAGGGAGGTGAAGGTGAGAAAGATCCCCCCCCCCCCGGGGGGCATGGGCTGACCTACACGGCCGACTTTAAGCAAATAGGTCGACTAAGTGTATGTCATTAGTTCAAGTATAGGAAAGTGAATCAAAGACTTCTGAATCCACGTTGGATGAAAATTGAACCTGAGAGATTATACAGTGTTGGAAGGTAGCATACGGTGTCAATAGATTAGTAATAAAAGTCAGTTGCTTATTCATCTGCTAGAGAAGAGTACTAACTGGGAAAAGTCAGTTGCCTTTTAGAGCGCTTTCTTTTCTTCCTGTTAGGCAGTTATCATTATGAACTTCCAACTGCTGTATCTCTCATCCACCGTATTCTGTGCTCTCTTTTTTTTTTTTTGGTTAACATTGAACACATATCTTGTTATCACTCTCTGTTTTAATTGACAGGAAGGTGAACGGATTCTTTGTCGTCACCCATTTAACGAGTCCAAGAGGGCTTATGTAGTGCCTCAGCGTGTTGAGGAGCTTCTGAAATGTTTTTGGCCTGGGAACCCAGGTTAGATTTTTAGCCTTGTGGGATGATGTTTAACTTTCAGAAATCCAAATCTACATCAATTGTGGGACCCTCTTGTATTACCTTATTGTGATTTACTTCTCAAAAGATTGCTTCATTCTTTTTATTCTTCTAACTCTATATCTTACCTTAGACTGATAATTTTGTTGTTATTTGTCCGGTATAAGTATATTCCTCTGTATAGTCACTCATCGTCCCAATCCCACTTTTAATGAGAAGCTTTTGTGAGAGTTTATTTCCTTTTTCAAATTTTTTTTGTGAGGTGTTAATATGTTAAGAACTTCGACACATGAATGCCATACTGAGAAGCTGTTAGTGTTAAGACATCTATAAAATCATTTTTGTTTCTAACCACGTTGCTCAAGGGCCATTATTTATTTATGCGTTCTCTGAATTATTTTTGTGCTTCTTGAAGATGAACGAAGAGAAGAGTTGCCACCACTTAAGGAGATCCGGGACCGTTGTATTAAACAACTGGAACTAATGCGACCTGATCACATGAGGAGATTGAATCCAACTCCCTACAAGGTACTATAATCATTTTCAATTACTTATTTTGGCATGCTTGAAATGTTGCTGAAACACTTTCACTCAATCCTGTGAGCAGGTTAGTGTAAGTGCAAAGTTGTATGACTTCATTCATTTCCTATGGCTCAATGAGGCGCCTGTTGGGGAGTTGCAGTGAGGTTTGTGAACAAAGGAAAGAACATAATACCAAATGAAAGCCAAATAATGATTCCAATGAAGTTGGAGGAGCTTCTTGATATAGTCAGGACTTTCTTATTTTGTATTTACAATTTACATAGGTTCCGGACAAAAGGTCTATACAGTATTTTTGTGTTTTTTAATCTTCAAAATATATCACATTCTGGTCATATTTAAGCTCTTCTCAATACACACGAAATGAAGTTGCGGCAAGGTAATGCACAACACAGGCAAAATTGCTTATGGCCTTTACCCTTTGTTGCAACAATACTGGCGATTGAAGGGGATTAGCAATGAAATTTGTTAGCCACAAAGGTATGCTACGAATTAGTCTCAAGTACACAATAGCTGGAATGACTGCTGCGTGCAATGTGAGGTCATAATCGCTCACTCGGTAAACGCCTTTGAAGGGTCCAAGTAAAACTATTGCATTTAAAAGGCATCTCCTTGTGTTTCCCGTAAAACAACCATTTACGGTGGCATTTTCCTTTTGGAAACATCTCCATGACTGAGAACCTGACTCATCCCACTTAACTGGGTTCACATCTCTATCGTTTCCAGCCGGATTGCTATGGTAACCCATCCATCATTCCGCCAGGCTAAGCCTTTGCCTGAGAAGCGGTATTACTATTGAAATAAGAGTATCATTCTTTGTACATGATGATATGAACCTACGCCTCCCAAAGGAAGCAAAATTACTTTATTGTACAATATTTACACAGCATTGCCTTGCTTAGGGAGAGAATCCAGAAAAGGTAAACGAGGCTATTAAAAAATAAAAAGTAAACGAGGCTAATAAAAAATAAAAAAGGAAAAAGAAAATCTCGATTGATATGTGTATAGCAATCAAATTGTAATGGTAAGATCCTTCAATTGCACCCAACCATAGGCACACCGGTCACGGATCTTTTCTGCTGTTGCTGCTGCCAATTGAACAAGAGGTCGTATTCTAGCAAGTTCTTTCTCAACTGGTATTCTGATAGTGGCCTCCATCTGAAACTTGCGACAGCACAAGGGTTTATGTAAATTTATAGTATGAGGAAATGTGCTAATATTCATTATGGATGAGATGAAGAGATTTTGAACCTTGTCGATGCAACGTTCAGTATCCAAAGCATGGGAGAAATAAGCGAGCTGCTTGTATAGGTCTGCTTCCGTATACTAATACAATGACCAATCAAAAGTTATTAATAGATAGGAGCAATTATAAAGTGGGAGCATAAATCGATTCAACAGTAGACTGGAGTTAGATGAAACCTTTCTCACAAGACGCCCGTTACAGTGTGGATAATTTGGACACACAGTTCCTCTCTCAGAGTCACCAATAACACGCAAATTCAGACTCCGACTAGTGTACTTGCAAGTTTCATCATCGCACTGAAACAAAAGGACTATTAGTAGAGTCTAAGTATTTCCTTAGCTGATACCACAATGGCAGTTTAATGCTCTAACAAAATATCCCAAGTAATCTACCGTCATTAAGCCCTTGTAGTATGCTGAAATGAACCCTTCTGCCTGCCTTTTCACCTGACAGAAGCAGGCAAGAGTCAGGTGCAGAAATCTTCAGCTATAGATAACAAAAATATCAAGAAGACTCTAGATTGGGGAAGTGCGAAGGGACCAACAAATTCCAACATTAGGATAATGTCGATGCAAAACAAATTCCAGTCAAATGATCTAAACCTCGTCAGTAAATCACTCCTAATCAGGTCAATGCGTGACAGACGTGCTTTGCCAACAGAAAATAGGTTCAAGGTTTACCTGATTGGCAATCAGTGCAGGAGATATTCTACCCACTTCACCTTCATCTGGGCACTTGGGGCAACGGAACTTGTTCCAGAAATTGCCAGTGTATCCCCCATCTTGCAAGTCCATTGATTTTTTGCTGACTAATGAACATGCAGAACCGAATACAATTGGGCATTCAAAAGTACCGGAGCAGCTGGGACATGACAAGAGCAGAGGCTCGCAACCCCTATATCTGCAATTAGATCATCATTGCATCCATTGTTAAATTTTCTTGAGAGAGACATACCAGTGGCATCAAACTAAGCGCAGAAGCAAAAATGAAGTAACAGAAATAAAATTAGGAGCGCCTGGGGCTGGGCGCGGGGGGGGGGGGGGAGGAGGAGGGAGGGGGAGAATGCTATTGCCAAAGCAACTATACACTGCCAGAAGCAGTATTTTTTTTGGCAATAGTTTGCTAAAAACGTAAGCTTGTAAAATGTCATAAGAGTGATGAACAGGAAACTAAACAATGATACTTTAAAATATTGGGACGACGTAAAAAGAAGTAACAATGACGAAGTGTAAAAGGCAATGCTAGTTTCTTATGGACTGACAACTTCACATTATTTCACTGCTTTTCCCTTGTTCAAATATCTTGCTTTATTATCTGCACAAGTTTCTGAAGAGTGACGCCGTGGCAGTTCAAAACTTAATTTACTCCCATAGCTATTGACTATTGGTGAAATGCAGCCTTTCTTGCTCATGAACACAACATTGTGCACCTTAGTAAAGGTCCAGCCAATTGGCTCCTCCCATTAACTGAACCTTTAGTTATTTGATAGTTTGCAACGATCTTATACTAATTGCATCATCTTTGGAAACCATAAAAGTTACCTTTCCTCGTCATCTAATGCACAGAAAAGCGAGTTGGAAGGATCATCATTAACAGCTTCAGTTGATTTACTTTGGAACTGAAATAAGTACATCAATGATGATGTTAATCACATGTCAGCAAAAAGATGTCACAAAAATAAACAGGCGGCTTTGAAGAGAAGGTGCTCCGTACCTTGGATGATTCAAGCCCTAAGCAATCCGCCAAGCGTGCTGGGCTTGTTCCTTGAATCGACGCACACAGGCGTGATACCACAGGGTGAATCTGCAAATATTGGAGGAAGCTTGTAAGCAAGTGGTAGCATAAACTACAAAACAAAACCACTAAGCATTGGTTTATGCTCAATAATTAGAAACAGGCCTGCTGTGCCAGGTAATAATCAATGTCGATGATCCATTTTCCATCGTCTTTCTTCAGCTCTTCAGGATGTCTTGCTCGTTGAGCAACCCCTGTTGAGGTAGTTGAATTATTTCCCTGTCGGTAAAAATGCACAAAATCATGGAATTCAGATATTAGAAATCACGTTATGCTAGAGCTCGCTGCCGTCTAATTTCATACTAAATAAAGAGTGGAAGGTTTTTAATAGTCGTCATGACAGACCTGCTCACAGCAGATTATATAAGGAACTGTATCGCCAGCAGAGCAACCAGTAACAATACCACTTTGTTTCAATCTAAGTGCTACCTGAAGAAGCCCCGGCCAGGAAAAATATTCATAAAATTAAATTGACGAGCACATGTAAGGTGATAAAAACCTGAAAGCAAATTCAAAGACAGTGCAAGACAAAAACATCATAGATTAGTTGACTCACTTCAACATGAGGTTGGCTTTTGGCATCTGGATAAGCTTCAGGTGGTCTAGTTAATGTCTTCGTGATGACGTACTTTTCAAGTGCTATTTCTCCATTTCTCATATCATCCTGCACCTGTTCAGTTTCGAGCAGAGTAGCGTAGTTGGGTTCTCGGATGACAGTTGAAGCAAGGATGTAAGTAGCCAATTTCATCATTTTCTAATCTTCCACAAGTGTTGCTCAGATGATAAACCTACCAGCTTACTATATATGCTGAAGCCAACAGCAATTCTAAAGAGAACTGAACTCAAAAAAATAAAAAAAAATCAAGTATATCCCTACTATAATCTAATAACAAAAACAAGAACAAATGAGGAGAAGAAGAAGAAGAATGACAGTGATAATAAGAAGAAGCTTTGCCAGACACATAGTTGTCTGAAGTTGATAAAGGATTAAATATAGAGAAAAAGGCCAAGCCACCTTTTAAGGTATCATCCAGCTCAAAGCACAATAAACTGTCTGTTAGTTACACATATATTACTCATAAGTAGTAGCTTTCAGCTGATGACAATCCCTACAAGTTCAAGGTCTAACCTTCTTAAGTTCATTGTGTATTGATTCAACAACTTCTTCACACGACCTGTAAGCATTAGAGTCACACACGTGGTCAGGTTTGGTCATTTAATTACTAAGATCCCACTAACATGAAGGAAGAAAAGAAAACTGAATATACTTTTCAGACAGTATTTGATCGAGGCAGAACTCTCCCACTTCCTTTGATAGCACACTCCAGTCACGACGAACTATGTCAAGACCTTTCCGTTCTTTAACCTGCAGCAAAAGGAAAAATTAACTTAAATGCACCAAGTTTTATATAGCCTTTCAAAACAAACTTCTAAGTTGAGGGTGAATAACTTTGAAACGAACCTCTGGCCCATCTTTGAACTGCACTTTGACAGCTGCATATTTCTTTTTCTTGAGTAGCAGCATTCTCTTGTACAAGCCATCAAGATCGATTTCTAAACATTTATACTTCTTGTTAACCTAAAATCAAGAGTAAGGATAATCCCTCAGACATATACAGCATCACAATAACAACAAAATTCAAAAGCAGAAAGCATGAAAGTCCAGATAACTATTGCGTATAGCAGCAAGTATACATGGTTCTTGAATTATATGCCTGAACTAAGAATTGTGACAACTCCCTCGGGAGGTGGGGTAGGGAGTGTCTATCAGAAGTGACTCTGTAGGCCTTACCACAAGGGCACCATGCAGGCGTTCAACTAGTTGGCCAGCAATCTTTACCTCGCCTATGGGGAATCTTGAGGAAATTGGATTACAGGGGAGTGTCAGCTAGTCGGGTCAGCCGAGTGGTCCCACCAACCCTTTGAGCAAGCAAGGGGAAGATTCTGTGCGTATCCACTTTCCAATTTAGGAGTAGAAAAGAGACTTGGTGTCACTTCTAATAAAGCACCTTAAGTTACAACATTTGTGCCCATTTTTAGTTATTTTCACGTGCCTAGGTCTCACATTGAGAACTCTGCCTATGAATACCCCTATATCCTCTAACCAAAGATGTTATGGGACAACAACAGGACTCCACAAAGATCTCTCTCCCATTGCACACATGCCTCAGATCTATCACTGATTGATTTGGACTGCCCTATGTCTATGCATCCTCTCTTCTCCTCCTCCTCCTAACAACACACTTCAACTTCTTTGATAGTAAATAAACAAGAAACTCAAAATGTACAAGCAGTACCCTGCAAATGCTGGAGGGACATGGTCCCATATGAACATGTTGCCAAGTAATCTCTTGCGTGCACAAACTAACTGGCAATTTGAAGCAAAAGGAGGAGAGAAATAATTGACCTAATATTAACACTAGTGAAGGCTGATTCAAACTCCCCTGCAAACAAAAAGAAAGGAAAAGAAAGATTCACTAGAACTAAAATGCCCCATAAGGGCAAATAGCTTGTCATGAGGCGAGTGAGATACATGCTTAAAAAGCCCAAGGCCCCAAACACCTAATCCACCTCTAGAAAAATGACTGAAAAATGCGAGTCCTAACAAGCCATATGCAAAATGGTCACAGCACGGGCTATCAATCTTAGGCAGTTAAATGTACTGCACTTCAATACTATGTCTAAGTTATTTGATCAACTACAACATATACAATCTAAACACACCTCCTGAATGACCTTCCCTGCAATTGCTTTGGCTTTTGCAATATCATCAAGTCCACTATAAATCATAATGGAATCCGTGTCACCATAGATAACCTGGTAGAACAGCATAATCCCAACTTCAGCAGCCAATACCCATCAACAGCTCAAATGGCAGAATCCAGATATAAATGTAAGAGAATCTACGAATTAAAATTTGAATACAAAAAATGACCTCTAAATTTAATTTATTTTGAACAAGATCAACGGTACTTTGTAAGATCTCCCTTCCCTGCACAACAATAATTAGTGTCCATCAGTGTTATCGCCAGCCAATATTCGCCTGTACTTGAGACATGAATATTCTATTCATATTTGCGGAACGGACTTCTTACTTGTAGTGTTATAAGCTCTGCAAGCGGCTTTGCGTAGAATCTGGAATTGGAAAACCCCAGACATCCATACATACTACAGGCAAAATCAGGTCCAGGGGGGAAGGGAAAATAAAGATCCATGAGGGAAAAAAATATAGAGTACAAACAAAGGGATAAAAGAATGACGTTGGAACCACACACAAACCTATTTGCTGTGAGTTTCAGCGCTTGCTGTTGTATGTCAAGCTGCTGGACCTTTAAACCAGAGGCGGTCTTTAACCATGACTTTATCATTCTCCTTCTCTCAACCAAATTTTTCAACAACTGACCCACACAAACAAGTATCTCGATTGATTAGTATAGTTATGCATATATTCAATGCGCAGCACATATCTAAGTCGATATTTAGGACACTGTCACACCAAAGTGACCACTACATGTCTACAATGTAACTTTCTTACTGTTCCTTTCATTTCATGAAACAAATGAACCCTGGAAAATTAGATTTATCAAAAGACATTTAGTGAGTAGCACGCAAAAATATCTGGACAGAACAAGAAAAGCTGGACATGCTACAAGTCCTGTTCTGTTAGTAGCAGAGCCAAAAGTGATGGCATCAGTATTCCCTTCTTCTTAAGCCTCGGACAGATTCTGTGATTTTCACGCCTTTGCAGCGTTTCTCTTTACCCGCAGTCTCACCGCAATCTGTCAGATCTGCCAAACATCTTGCAGAGTAGTTCTTAGAAGGCAAGCCCCCAGCGAAGGATGGCTTTTGGGGCCTCCCACCTAAGAATTACTCCTCAAACTGTAATCATACATATCTAGAGCAAGTGGCAATTTATATTTTTGAACTGAACTAAAAGAGCAGCTAAGTGTCGGTACCAAAAATAAAGTGCCCACACACGTACCTTAGGCATGTAGTATACACACAAGCAAGAAACAACAGTGACCTTGGCCGAGTAATCAGACGCATTCTTTGAGTTGAGTGACTTTCTGCCCGAAATTAGGTACTTATAAAGGTGGACTTCTTCCTTTTATGAAGGTGGTATATATGCTTTTGACTCTCGGTCTCATTATATTAAACCCTTCTAAAGAAAGAACAATCTCTAAATGATGACAAGGGGACTTGTATTGACTCCTCCCCAACTTTCTATCTTCAATTCCATGGGCACCCAAACTCGGCTGTTCTAAATCTTAGCCACATGCCATTAACAAACAAACTTCATCAGCAAGCCATGAGAGTTCAAACCTTTGGAGACAGGCACCAGTGAGGAAATCAAACCAGAGCAAAAACTGGAGGAAGAGAGCCCCAAAAAACACAGAATTGTTTTTTCTTGGTGGGGCGGGGAGAAGCAGTCGGCATTACAAGGGCAGATGCGAAAATGTGGAGTGGACTTGGACAAAAGGATCTCATGGAAGAGTGCTTCCAGACCATACTTTGTTTTTGTTTATGTTTTGTAATTTATACAATTACCACAAAAAGATGGACACATGCAGTGACTTATAGTTTCCTGTAGAGAATCAGGAGCTACTCTCGCTAAATAATGAACTTCTTATGTCCCTTTTCCCTTTTTATATTATCTCTATAGAGATCCAAATTTTTATTATAATATCCAGCAAGATTCAGATATCATAAACTAGTCAGTGTCAAAAATCCATTATAAGGATTTTTACCTCTGAGAGAACTCCAGTCTTTTTACTAGAGGGTAAACGCGGAACTAATCCATCTGAAGATCTTTCAACCGTTGTGAAGCAAATATTGTATTCCTGTTAAACAACCATAAATACAAGATTATACACAGTAAAAAAATTGACATTATCCAACAATGACAATGTGATATTTTATCTTCCACCATGATGTGATAGAGGATATATTAACCTGAATAATCGAAGGGTAGAGACTATTGAAGTCCAAAAGTAAGATAAACTTGTCATATAAACCTATTTTTGGCTCCAAAACCAATCCACCTAAATAGCCAGGCCCTTTTTTGGTTTTCCCATGGTCATTGTGCAGAACCTCATTCCCAAAGTACCCATCATCAGCAGCAACGTCATCAGTTCCTTTGTCCTCAGTAACATCATTCAATTTACGTTTTGACAATTTTATTTCTTTTGGATAAGAAGAAAATTTGTCCGGAACGATAAACTTCTTTGCATGAAATGCATGCAGCAAGAGATATTCTACTCTTTGGGCCCTAGCACCCTGAAAATAAATATACATGCAGACAAATTTAATCTCCATGCGCTCAAAGCAAACAGGCTTGCTAAAACAGCATACTATTAAAAGCATTATCAAATGAATTACCTGGAGAGTTTTTCCCCAGAGATTACCGCTTATATTTGTCAGCTGACGGGTGAGGGGAAGAAGACTCAAATGAAACATTAGTTCCATTGATAGCCATGCATCCTTCTCGCCATATCTAATCTGTAGAAACAAGGGGGTCATGAGAAAAATTTATACTTATAAAGGCAGAAACATTACATTATACTGGCAGTCGACCAGTTGACTGTTTCCTCAAAGAAGAAAGCAAGGCAACTACCCTCACAAGTTGGTTTCACTGTTGGCTCATCTATGCAAGCCATTCTACTAAGTCGTCTTAGCTTACCGCTAGCACCATATGACGAGCTATATCTGTGAAAGTGACTTTTATGATAAGGACCCCCTCAGCAAGCAGTTATTTTTTATTCGTATTCACTTTCTATTCTTATTACCTAAGAAAAGTATAGTCCACAACTACTATGGCATCCTAAACCTATCAATTCTAGAGTCTCAATACTGACTCTCAAGTACAAGCATGACCATCACCAGACATGACCAAGTAAGCAATAGAACTTACAAGTTCTATAAGGGATTCAGAACTTTGCAGCATCTGGGGTATATCATGGGGAGAAATCTCTTTTCGGTCATCACCCAGCTGAGTTTTTGCAAGTTGCGTCAAAGAGTAACTAACCTGGAAGAAGCAGCTTTCAACATTTTTCTTCATACTATACCAGGATGACCAACTGCTCATTATGTAATCTACCATCTAAGTTAAGTACCTCTTTTAATAGTTCGCGAGAACACAAAAAGGTGTCGCACAATACCCTGCCTGCAACACAAGACATGATCCCTGGACTTGCTCCAGACCCAAAAGTGGTGCTTCCTTTGGTAAGTTTAGGCATGACAGAGCGTTTGAGACGGCCTACTTTGGACCACATACTGCTAGGCACTCTGCAAGCCTGCAGACAATGGCAGCTTTGATGTTCATACATTATCAGAAATCTGACCACATGGAAATGATGCGCTTCCACTTGAAATGTTTTTGTTGCAAAAACAAGGGTAATTGCAAATATAAAATAAGAATAAAAATCATCTAGCAGTAGTTGGCTGCATTTAAAGCATTCAGCCAGTAGTTTAAGCCCATCTGTGTTGTCCTGGGATGCAAATCTGATTGCAAGGTACAAGTGTTATCACCGTGAAAGTAGAAAAATGGTAACTTTGCTCACAGCAGGGTTTTCCATGAACTCTTTAAAAAATCCAGAATTCAGCAAAGACAGTAACACAATTATATAATAGAAGCACATCGTGCTACTCCGACCTGGGCTCTGTGAAGGAGAACATCCAGGTCAAAACCAGATATATTATGGCCGACAAGAACATCGCTATCCAATTTGTGTAATTCGATCATCAACCGGTTCAGTAAGGCTCTCTCACTGCAATTGTACACACAAGGGGTGGGGGGGATGTCTTTCAGGACTGATACTGAAAAGGAAAAGGTAAAATACCAAAGAAGATGACACCTGTGTGAGGAAACATAAAGATAAAACTTAAAAGTGGAAACCCACCTGCTTTCAAAACTAATGACGTCTGATCCGGCTTTTGAATTTGTATCCCGTGCCTCTTTGGTAAACCCCATTGGAAATATGCCTCCCTCAAGCTTACGCACAACAGTAAAATGGCTAAGCATACCAGGTCTTTTCCATTCTGTCTTTAACATAGGTGTATCAATCTGAAAGGTTCAATCATCCGATTAGTAGCAGAGCAAACATGTACTACAAATGAATGGCATAACTGAAACCATAATTTTATAGCACAAGATTGCCAACCCCATATGGTTAAACAGTTTGAATGATGATCCCAGGTAAAACACAGCTCACCCTAGCATTACCAATCATATAGATGAAATTTGGTCAGCTAAAAATTAAAAGGATTAGCGGAATCTGTAAAATTTGTGGAAGCCAAATATGGGGTACAAGTGCACAGATCCACGTACACGTGGAGAAAATGCCTTCATAACCAAGCCCATGCAAAATCGTCCGAGACTAATAATGTGACGATTCTTCCATTTGAACAACAAATGATGCACAAGAGATGAGTCTTATACTTGCAACACTTGCGACACCATCATGAATTATGTCTATACAACATCATGGAATTCCTATTCTTTTGCATTTGCTATCAAAACCAATTAGAAGTTTCAAGAAAAAGAAAAGAATTTGCATATTGATGCTTTCTCTCAGGAATTAAAAAACAAAGAAAACCATCTACGGGAGCAGTAAACAAAGAATACATAGTGTAGAGAGGATATCATATACAATATATCTTTATTCATGCTATAAAAGCACGCATGAAACTTTACCTTGGTCTTGTGACAGCAGATGACAGATGCAGAGACAATTTCATTTATGTTCTGTTTGTCATTGATGATAGTTTTCAAGTTTATTGCTGTCACTACCACTGGGGGAATCTCTGCAGTATGCTTTGAGTTAGTGGAAACTTGTATGTCACTGGGGGAATCTATAGTGACCTCAAATCTGCACCAGCTGATCTGCAAAGACCGTGAAAAAGCCATTTGGTAACAGAAAAACAAAAAAAGGATAGCCAACTAAAACTGGAAAACACCTTAAATCAGAAAATAAAAACATATTTGGAAGCCTTACACGCTGAGGAGCTGGACAGCTAGTGAATTTTGAAATTGACAGCCAGGAAGGTCCCTTTATCTTCCTCTTGATAAGAAGCAGCTCCAAAGCACTGAACCAACGAGTATGATAAGTTTTTCTTTCTTGCCTAATAGAACTGCTCCTACTTTATACCTCTCCATCCACATAAAAATGTAACTAAGGACAACCCTTTACAAGGATAAATTAGCGCATGCCGTCCTAGAAAGAAACATAATGGATTTGAAAGGGTTGTAAGTTTTAGCATATTGCACGTGGATAAAAAGACTAAAGTGCACTACAAACATAAACAAAATAAGACTGCAGGCTGCACTACCACGGTGGAAGTAAACTTGGGAGTGGATATCAGATACCATCGTGAGTCATTGTCTCCTCCAAAACAATGCTCTTAGAGACTGGCTCAACAATGTATATCTTGTTTTCATACTTTGATTAGTGATTTAACTGAGAAATTAGAGATCTTTGAGCTTATATGAGTTAAACAAAATCAAGACAGCATAACATTGTTAGAAGCATACCCCATCCAAAACGCCATTTCCGGAAAAAAAGTAAAGTCCACTGATATTTTCTGACACAAGCACATTTTGTCGAAAATGGTTTTAAATATTAGAGGGTTAAAGTTCTTCTCCACAAAAAAAAAACCTATAAGCCATTGCATGCCAAGAGGGAGAGGAGGAGGAGGGGGGGAGCCACCTCCTGTTTAAGGTCATTCTTTCGGTAAAAAGAGATAAATAAGAATCGAGTGTCCGTAGATTAATGTTAATCAGGCATAGAAGAATCTCTACTATCTGCATTAGTGTCCAGCAATATATCCCATATCAGGATACTTAAATTGGCATTAAGCAGTGCAACTTCTTCCTAGAACCACAATCCATTTACTCATCTTTCTTCTCTTCATGGAATAATACTGGGTTTGGAGGAACAGCATCTCGCGATCTACAGTATAGGCATAATCACAACAGGACTGTATAACTATCCCGAGGCCCCAAAGCTATTAGAAGTTTTTTCCACAATTTCAGGCTTCAAATCTTTTGCTAGCTCTCTCAAGTTCCATTTTCTGAGTTAAAACTGCCACATACACATGAGAAGTTCCCACTCATAATGATACAGCGTACAATCTACAGTTTTTTTACAAGTGTAACTCCTTTACACGAGACAGGCTTCATCATATCAGTCAACTGCACATCCACATAACCTAAACCGTTCAAAGTAAGATGCGTAGGAACCTGCCCTGAATACTCATACCTGCAATGTGTTCCAAGCATAGCACAAAAAGTTTTTCCCTTGATATCAGATGGAAGTGGGGGATACTGCAGATACAGAAGTCACAACTAGTAACTTGAAGGTGATCATGCCAAATAAAGCTAAATCAAAGCAAAGCAAATAAGCATGCATCGATCACTGTAAGGCCAGCTATCAGATTAGAAATCTCCAAACCTCTAGATCTTGTTTCACGGACTCCAGAGTTATCAGTTTGAACACAAGTTCAGGGGTCAATCACCTTACTAAACCAATTCAGAAAATGAGTGGCATACCTTATATGAATAATTGATCTTGAGGAAGTAATTTTCCCCAAGAGGTATGTCAGACCGCTCAAATGCATAATTCCTCTGTTACATTTTCAAACAACATAACGAATGAGCAGCAAGCAAATTCAGAGTGCTACTAAAATAAGTACAACTTTGACAGCTCAGATAAATTAAACAGCAAACCTTAACAGGTTTCGTGGCAAATCCAAAGACATTATGCTCCATTAAAAGAGCTTTCACTTCAGCATTTAGTCCTGATGCCATCTCCTAACCAAGTAAAGGATGGAAATTCAAAAGCTGATGGATGACGTAAATCGCATATAAAACCACGGTGTAGGAAAATTACCCGCAGCTCATCTTTGAGGGTTTGGTTAGAAATTTTAGACTCTTCGACTTCTCGTTCAAGTCTCGCAATCATGTCATTCGGAAACACAGAACCATCTGGGACTGCATATAAACATCTCTGCATATTCTTCACAACCACACAACAGCTTTGGTACGCACTGGCTGCTTTGACCTTGAACATACAAAAATTCAAACGTCAAGATTCTGTGCATCTGAAATTAACAATTGCAATGCACTCTTAAGCACCAAATGAATCCTGAATATTCTAAACAACTCAAGATAATATCTAATAACAGCAAATATACAGCATTAGAGATCAATGGATGTTAAAGTACTGAAGTTATAACACATTGTCATCGTTGAGAAACAGAAGCAGAGAGAACCCTAAAGCATAACAAAATTTTGTCTTGAATTAAATCGCTTTTAATGAAAGAGTATGATGGGTCAATGAAGAGGATGAGTCATTGATGGATACATATCTAATACTACTTAATCCAAAATTCACAAGAAGTCATACTTGCAAACGTGTTATGTGGTATCTATACCATCGCAAGGCATTGAAATGAATGTGCTGCCATGTAGAAGGTAACTAGTAAGACATCATGATTTCATTGCTAAAAGGATACAGTACAACCATACAACACAAGATAGACGATAGAGTTGCTAAACATGCTTTGCATCAGTGATTCCATTACAAGGGGTGGGGCAAGATGGCTGGAATTTACTTTATGGACTAAACAAAGGCCCGTGCCTATAATTGAAAACAACCATGGTTCAAATAAAAGAAAAAAGCAGGCCCAATTGTTGTACACATAGCCACTTGAAGAATAACAACTATGGGCAAACAGAACTATGCATTCTTCTATTATAACACAGATGAACACAAGCCCAACTGTTCCCAAGCATATAAAGCACATCTGTTTGTAACAAAAAGGGAATTACAATGCAATTGCATCACTTAAAGCTTAGACCAAATTCAAAGATGCATAATGTCCACCAGTTGAGCTTTACAGATGAGTGTGCAATAGCATTGGCAACAAATCAATTTTTTCCGTACCCTCTGTACTCTTAGAGCAAGTTCATAAAACAAGTTGGCTGCACCTGGGAACAGCAATAAGTTGCAACTAAAATGACTACCCCAGGTAACTTGCAGACTGATGAACAACAGAAAAGTCATAGTTTCCACGAATAGGATGACTGCAAATGCCTCTGAAGCATACTCTCAACGTCTTCTTGATGATAAGACAAATGACACTTGATTCATGCATGTCTCAAGCTACATCTTTTGCTTTAAGCTAACTGAAAAGGGAGCCAGAATACATGTTGCTGGCAGAAGCCAATAATAATACGCACTAATGACAATGCGATATACTAACAACACTACTGCACAAAAAAGCTATATACAACAATGAGAAAATACAACGTTTGAATTGCCAAATTACCTTCCCAAATAGATAAAGATTACCCGCATTAGCGCCATAAAACTCCTCATGGGCATCAAGTATGTAGAAAGGCAATGACCCATCCGAGTCCAGTTCAAAATCCGGGTTCTCTTCACACATCAGAGTAGCGTTGACCTCAGCTCCCGCACTCCCACCTCCACTCATTAATGCCTCCCAATCGGGAGCTGCACCTAGCCCACCTTCCTTTTCCTCTTTAACCTTTGCATTGAGCTTATACACCTCCTTCTTCACCACTTCCTCCGCCTTCACATCCGTATCTCTTGACACGCTCTCCACCAGAACTTGCTCCTGCCTCATTTCACTCCCCAAATCCTTACCACTTTTATCCACCACCACCAAATCCTGCCCCTCAACCACCTCACTTTTCACCAAATCAGCCGATAAACAACCTCCATCTGTCCCAGCGTCACTAATCTCCGCCCTAGCCACCGTCTTGCTCTTAATTGTCGCTCCGGAATTAAGCGGGGCGACACGGATTGCACCTGACAACACGTGTCCCTTCCGCCGCATCTTCCGATCGGCTTCATCTGGGGCGAACTCCGCAATAACATCATCAACGATACTGTCGGACGATAAGATCTTCGCATTATCGTCCCTGCTTTTCTTAAACACCGAAGAAGTGAACATGCTAGAAATCCGCTGCCTGTTCATCGAAGCCGCCGCGGCCAGTAACGACGGCTTCTTCGGCGGCTTCTCCTTCTTTTCCGGCTTCTTCTTTTTTGGCTTGTCCGGCTCGCCCTCGGATTCTTCGGAGGACGGGGGCCCACCAGCTTGGGTCCAGTCATCCTCTTCCCCTTCGTCACCATATCCCAGGCCGTTGTCGTCGACGATGAACCCCCGGACCTCCTCCCGCCGCTTGGCGACTAACGCGTCGTACTCCTCCTCGTCGACGGTGTCGTAGATCGGATCGTGCATCTTGACCTGAGCGGCGCCGCCATCGGACGGCCGCTCGCCCCGGCGGAGGGCTCGGAGGCGCTCGAGGGCGCTTGCGCGGGCGCCGGAGGCGGTGCCCCTGCTCCGACGACGTCCGGCGACCGTGGGCTGCTCGTCTTCCATCTCAGTCTCCCTATCGAATTTTGGTGCGATTCGGGTTCTCTCGGGTGTGTACAGTGAGCAGAGATGGATCAGATATTGTGTATGGCGGGAACTTCAGTGAAATATTCGCGCCAAATGAGAGTTTCTTTCTGAGCCCTAATGTTTGGGCTCGGGCCTGCCCAGTCATGGGAGACTTGGTTCGAGCCCTGGCGTGGACCTGCCTACCTTAGGAAATAGATCGCCCACACACAAAAGTAAGAGAAAGTATTAGCCTTGTTTAAAAGTTGAGTCCATGTTCGGGTATGTGCCAGGGTGACTTATATAAGAACCTAATGAATATATATACATTTTTGTATAAGATATATATTTTGGGCAACAAATATATCCAAAATCCGCCTGTCCGACCAATGTATATTGATAGTGAGCTTCAACACAGAAAAATTAACAATATCAATGAGTTTCAACATAAGCTCAATCACCAGAGTCAAGTCGGATCACAATAACAATAATTATACTGGCATAAGTCAGCATTCAGAATTTTCAGAAGAAATCAGAATTTTCAGAAGAAAATCACAGATAAACAACAAAAACGATTGCGAATAGATATCAGATTTGGACATAACAATTCAGAAGAATGGATACAGACAATGATCAACTTTGCTCAGCATGCAATACATGCGAACATCGCAAGAATTCCAAATAATTGAGTTAGGTTCAATATTATGGTTTTCTGGGCAATAACATGCTGATAGCCATACATAATTAAGAGTTCGGCATTAGTCATAAATAAATCAACTGAGTACTTGCGAGTACGAGTTATCAAAATAAGGGTTCGGACGAAAGTCCTTCCCCAGGGTTCAGATAGAATCCTTTCCTGGATCCACAGCTAAATTATCCTAACAGGAAGTCTTTAACTTTAACCTAAACGGAATAATCGAATCATTAGAATATAGCCTACAGAACAAGATTATAACTTAATACGAACTCACACATGCTCCCAAAATGAACCTCCCCTCACCGGGTATGTAAAATTACTGAAACTTCCCTAGGGTATAAAATTACCAAAATGCCCCTCTCGGACTTAAATTACGAAAATGGTCTTCCCATAAATAGAATCACTGAAATAAACTTCTCATATGTAAATTTATGCAAAAATACCTTTCTTAGGTCAAATTACCAAAATACCCCCTTGGGCGGCAAATTACCAAAATACCCCTGTTACACTTTAATTCGCAAAATGACTTTTCCATAAGCAAAGTCACTAAAATAATCTTACTATATGTAAATTTACTTCAAAATACTTCTTATAGGTAAAATTATCAAAATACCCCTTCGAGGCGGTAAATTACCAAAACACCCCTGGGAGTTTCCGGCACCGTAACAATCTTGAAAATATCTTAAATCGCTATTTTAAGTATCCTGATGTCATTTCTGGGCTAAAAAGTATTTTAAAAAAATTTCGTCCGAAAATTCCAAACCGGTATCCGGACCGAGCGCTAAAAGGCCAGTTTCGCGAAAAATACCTATCGGCCTCAAAATGGCACAAAATTTTAGAATATGAAACATATCAGTAAAATAAGATGTGCATAAAATTTTCAGATCGAAATATCTTGGTTTGATATGTTAAATAATCTGATAAAGTTCTTTAATCAGTATCCCAATTTAGAGCTCTTCGCGGACCCCGAAAAATTCTAAATAAATTCCAGAGCGTAGTTATCAGAAAATTATCAGGGGTTACTGTTTTGAGTTTTTTCTAATTTTGGCTCTAGATATTTATGAAAAGTCGTGGGAAAAATTGCCTAATTAGTTTCATATATTTAGTGACAATAACAAATACTATTCAAATCACTACACCTACTATTTCACCTCAAAACACACACTTTGTCTTCAACCTTCAGCCGCAGCACCCAGCCCCTCCAAACTCACACATACACCCACGAATTTACCATTTATCCACTAAAAACAACACCTACTTAAGGTTAACTTCAACAAAACACACCCTAACACCATTTAAATCACACAATTACACTCCCAATTCATACGTTCGCAACCCATATCTTCAAGAACACACGCACACACACAGTTCAGTGACAATACTTACAGAATAACTAATAATTAAATTATTATTATGTTTAGGGTATTTTTGCAAATTTAATTATTTTTGGGGTATTTTGAAATAATTAATGAATGTTTAGGGGTGTTTTAATTATTTACCAATCTTAGGGACTTTTAAGGGCTAGCCAAGTCTGTTTACGATATATTCAGTTTTGGTTACAGAGAAATAGAAGAAGAAGAAAACTAGGGTTTTGGAGGATTGCAATCTTCTATGCACAATTGGTAAGATTCTTGAACTCACTTTTGATTATAAGGATGAATTTGATGATATTAGAATTGTGGTTGTTAAGATTTTAACGTAAGTGGGTTAATTATAATATCTAGGTTTAGAGGTTTTCGAAAGCAATCGCAATTTGGTAAAGACTATTACATAGATTTGAGGTAAGGGTTACATTCATCGTACCTCTTCGCTTATGATTAAGCATCTTGTCAATATATAATAGTCTTGGATGATTCTTGGGTTTGGGTTTGCTGTTTGACGACATATGTGTAAAATCCCTTTGATTTAATATTGTGTAAGTCGTTGCTGGTAAATCTTCCAAGTACTTTAATTTTATTTTGTGTCAGATGGCTGCTTCTTACGATAAAATTTTTGGGCCCTTTCATCAGGAAGATCGTTAAACCGTATGAGTTTTCTTTCGTTTTGTTACTGCCTCTCTTCACAATATTCCATTTATTTCTGTGAATCTTGAATCGTAAAGCCAATGAATCACTTGCACATGTATTGAATGGGTAATCATTACCCTTTTTCCTTTCTTTGTCATTGTCAATTTGTCATATACATCCACCTGTCACAGCAAGAAACCATGGCAGCTTCTCTTGGACGTGTAAACCCATTTGGGCTACATTGCCACGTGGACAATGATATTGGTGACCACCTTTGTTTTTTTCACCTGTTGCCATCTCGACGCCATTCTTACCGTTCCAAATCCATACGAACTCAGATTAAAGTTACCCAAATTACGTTCAATTCATTATTTTGTACTCTTCAATTTGAGTCTAATATCGAGTATTTTCTGAAATTGCTTAGTCACTCTTCTTGAAATTCAAAGTTTTGATACTTTGTGGGTTCGATACTTTTGATGTTCTTTGATGTCTATTGGACTTCCTTTAAATTGAACTAATGTTTAGAACCTTCACGTGCTTAGGTTAACGTGATGCCATGACATGATATGACAATTGCTACCGGTATGCAACTTTGAACTTAGAACCCCTGCGTGCTTAGGTTAGCGTGCTTAGGTTAACGTGCTTTACAGTCACGTGTTACGTGATTGTATTGTTTTGATTATTAGTTCACTTATTTGATTATGACCTTTTGACTTTGATTCGACCTTTGATGGGTTAATATCCTGTAATGAGATTTGTCGTGCCAAGATTAACCATCGTCTTTGCACCTTGTTTTCATATGTTTCGTTTTGACTCAGCTACATATTATTGGATACATGCGTTGTATTATGTGGGTGTGTGCGTGTGATCTTTACTGGGCTTTGTGCTCACCCCCCTTTCTCCTCCCATTTCAGGTAATTAAGTTGAGACATCAGTAAAGGAGTTATCTATAAGCATGAGTCACAGTTGTTCTTTAATTGTAGACTATTTTTAGTGACTTGAAAATAAGAACTTGTAATAGTTTGATTAGGTAGCTTTTGGTAACCCCAATGTTTTGGAAGTGACTATTGTTATTAGATTTCCGCTGCATTTATTAGACTTTGAGGATAAATACAAATGCTTTTCATTTGGGATACATTTCGAGCTTTGATTATCATTTTAAGGTTATGTTCTTGCTAATTTTTTGGGTATTTTATTTCTGGTAAGCTGGAATATTTGAAAATAGTATGTGTAGGTCCGCCTCTGGGTCGGGGCGTGACAATATCTTCAAGAACACACGCACACACACAGTTCAGTGACAATACTTACCGAACCCACACAAACTCACACCGTAACCCCTCGGAAGTTCACTAAACTCACCTCCCCTTTTACTTATATTCACATCAACATGATCAAAGTTCAAATTATACATACGACCCACTGTCGCAGCCATGAACACACACACACGAGCACACCCATTACACACACAGTGAGTGCATACAACCAAACTAGAAGAGATTACCCCTTGAAAACTTGTGCTTGACCCCTTTCCAATTCACTGCTTGAATTCCCCTTAAATCCTCCTCGGCCGAAGCCCCTGCTTCTATCTGTTTTTCTTTCTCTTCTCTGTTTCTTTTTCTGCTTTTGTTCTTCTTCTTCTTCCTTTCCCGAAAGGGAAAGGTTTCCCCTTTTAGGTTTTTTTTTAGGATAAAATCAAACTCACATAATAAATAAATAAATAAAATCCATCAGGTGATTCATCCTAGGAGGTGGCATCTCCTTATCCAGGACTTCTGAAAAATTGACACACAAGGCTTAATCTTCAAAATTTACAGAATAGCCCCTCAAGTTTCAAAATTTACGAAAATGCCCCAAAAATTTCACAAATTACATTTTTGTCCCAAAATTCTTTTAAGTTTCCACAAGCTTCTAATACCCGAGTATTACTCAAAATTAGCGCCCGTTTATTTTTTGGAGCCTGAATGGTTATTTTAATCGGCTCCCGAAGTTCGGGATATTACATCCTTACCCCCTTATAAAAATTTCGTCCTTTTTTTTCTCGCGGATTCTCTATCACTTATGGCGTCCAGGCACTATGCCTCCGCTGCGCCACTCTGATAACTATCTCTTGGCAGCTACGCTACCTTTGACTATCGCACCTAGATTCTTGTCCCATGAATATCCATATGCAACTGCTTAAATCCAAATCATAACACTAAACTGAAATCCTGTCGGATAATCACTTTACTCTAACTAGTCCAGAATTTCACGGACGATGATTTATCGGATACAGAACTCACTGAGCAGAACCTACACCGCTCCGAATTTTGCGCATATCAAACAGATCAAGTCAAGCTCTAATACAATAGATTTTCCCTCTCTTATGTTACTACTACACCAGAGATCCCATCATTTGCACAATTCACTTATGATTATAAGCTTAACTTTATGATCAAGGCATATAATGATGGTCAGACATGACCTGCGGTTTACCAAGGTTAAACTGGGTAGGGTAATCAATTCACATGAGCACTTATGCCTCACAGCAGACAACAAAACTGTAGCCACTAGGCTTTCACTGCACACTCTAATACCTCAAAACAACGAGTCCAAATTACTGCCAAGTTCATCATCGAAAGACATGTTATCTTAACATAGTTATGTATTACATACTTACGATTCTGCGTACACGTCATAGAATGACAGAAACTATAGGTACTATGAGTTCGTTGCACACTCTGGTGCCTTAAACCAATAGGTTCAAACTGTTACCGGAGTCATTATAGAGAAATGTGTTCTCTTAACACAATGCGAAACATGATTTTGCACTTTCACTAAAGTTTAAAGCTCTAAATCATCACACCACTTCTTATTCACAATCACATTATTTACAAAAATCTTATAGCCTTATCCTTCAATCATCTGTTCCAATTAATCTAATAAAAATCTTCCGGTTCCAAAAGCAAATAACTAGCAGTTTGTTATCTCAGGTTCAGACAAATTTCCATCTTATACCAAATCATCGAATAACTTATTCAAACCTAATCAGCATTCCCAAAGTCTATTCTCGCTCACAGATTATCTGAGGTTTAGGAATCTACCTAACCTCATTTCCAGGTAAGGGAAACTATGCAAACATTGATAGTAATAATAGCAATCAGGCAATCAAAATACAAAAATCTTTAACAGAAATTATGCATATTAGCTCTCGGAGTTCACAACAGAATTCTGTGACATTCCAGAAGAAACGACGGACACAGAAACAATGATATTGGTCTGACAAAAGCAAAGTCAACCCAACGACTCAGAGCAATCAGAATCAGAAGGAGTTATTGGTCCTTAATAAGATTCATAACTTTTCCATGGCCAGTGGGTCAGATACTACCTCATCAAGTCCAAATAGATTCAAAAGGACAGATAAATATCTCGGAAAGGAATAACACGAACCAGCATGAATGACATCTTCTCTGACGTCTCAGCGTAAGCTGACATTTAATTAAGTCATCCTTGAATTCAATATGCAAAAGGATGATTCAGATGACAGAGCAAAATTCCAAATCCCTTATTGAGCTCCTAAACCAAACCTTCAGTCTTAACGTCAGTCATCTTTCTAAGGCACTACTTTTACTCATCAATCAAATCATCAGCTTAACTACTATGCATACTGTGTAACTTTCCAAATACGATTAGGGTTTCCCTAACAATACCGGATACGTGATTAGCAAATCACCAAGTCATACCTAGTATGATATCAAAATCCTGAACAACAATTAGAGTGAGATCCATAGAAAGATTTATATCCCAAACATAGATTGTATATTCACAGAGAACGGCAAAACAGTCGAAAACTCTCTCAAAGGAGTACTTGTCACAATATCAGTTCCGAAAGGACAGACCTTCATCCTCAATCTCTATGCCAAAGTAACAAATGTAAAAACATACGACGCTCCAGAATTAAACCATATGTGAACATCTAATGGACCAAACTGTAGTGTACCTGGGTCCACATCATCGGATGTGACAACATCCTAAGCAGACATTAAACAAACTTTAGCTGATATTCTGGGCCTCAGCCCCTACTGACCTTGTCTTCTTCTTGTCGAGGAACACAACCCGTTATTACATTAACAATTGGTACCCAACTGATTATTTCTCACAAACAGACAATTTCAAACTTAATGTTTCACACTGCCATGCTTAAATGATTTCTATCTCACATATCGCGTGGGGTGGCCAGAAAATTGACCCGCCACCCTGACCGGTACTCTGTGTTGGTCAAATTCTAGAACCATAAAACGGTTCAAGTCTAATACTCTGAGCTGGTAGAGCGCCTTCACCCTGCGCTCCCTTAACTTCCATATCATGCCTTGATCAAATTTCAGAACTCTATCCAGATCTCAATACCACCGAACCGAAGTGGGCCTGAATCTCTGATTTTGCCCCAACCTTTAACCTAGGGCACCGTACTGTGCCGACTAAAAAAAACTTTTTGCTGACGACTGTCAGCTCATACAAATCCGTTCGGGAAAATTCTCACTTATCTTTCTTCTATCCGTCCTGTGTTTACTTATGTCTTCCTCCATTGTCAGACTTAGACTGTTCCAAAATATATGCCAAATAAAGACATTTCATATCGCTCGTCGATTGAGCTGAGAGCATTCTACCTCTCAGTCCAGGCCTAGGCCCCCATTCAGACTTCTGGCAGCTATCTGCCTCCAGTAATAACATTCTTACTGCAAATCTAACATATCATGAGATCTCATCTCAACCTTGTTTGTTTACTCTTAATCTGTTATCTCACATTAACAATTCTCTCACATCTGTTCACAAGGTCTCGCAAAATATCGGCCGAAAATAATTCTCTAAAAGGTTCCCCCGTGACATAAATCACTTGCTAATGAGTCAGACTTTTCGCTACCATCTTCAAACACTGATCGGTCTCCCTTCTTAGTTTATATACAGCAAATTCAATCTTTCGACGCTTCGCTTACAGTTGCTCAAAATTTATACGACCAGTTGCTCAAAATTTTCTCCATTTTGCTAGTGTAATTCACTGTCTCTATAGGGTTCAATAACTCCGTTTAGCTAGTCATTTCATCTGTTAAGGTCGCTAAGATACTCTCGTTTCGAGGTTATGGTTGTGGTTGGGCCAGATTCGTAATCCTGGCTGCCAGTTGCCAAATTCTATGTCATCAAAATCGAAATCAGGTTCATAATGTACAGAATCATAATTATCAGTTCTGGGTTTTGCTGTTTCCCCCTATTTAATAGGGGTGCCCCTCTACAATCATAAAATCTTCACACCGAACAATACCAAATCTAGCGATTATTTGGTTAGGTCTTTCCAATGCTGGGAAAAAGAATCCCTGCTCGTCTTACACGCTCCTATTGAAATTTCATCTATCGGGGACCACTAGGCCCTCCGTACTATCTTCATTGTCAGTGCTCCGAATGCAGACCACACTGATATAATGTACAGCTATCGAGGTTCTTCTATCACGTGGCTAAAGAGCAACTCAATTACAATCAGAGCAGACTTCTTAACTCTACCATCATCCTACCCCACTCTCATTAACCGGAATACCATTCTACAGAATTGTGTTACCCATACTCCGTGGGTCTGTGCCTACAGAATCAGATACTTAAACTCTTAATACCACAAGACCGAACTGCTCTGATACCAACTGTAACGCCCCCGGAAATTCGGAGCTCCGCCGCTTCGAACTCCCGGGTCGTTAACCTACTGGATCATATCACACCTGTCAGACCTGTTCACTAACACATATTCCAAATCATCTAATTCAGTATCAACTCAGATTCATCAAATACAAACTTATAAAACTGCTTAAACTTCAACTATTAAAACCTTGATTCTTTACAAACTCGAGTCCTTATAAACCAAGGTAACGGTACCGACCCACGCAGGGGTCTCATTACACGGAAGTGGCAGCCCACCAGAAGCTCACACAGACTCTAACCCATTTCCGAATCTGCTACAGCTTATCGTCACCTGCAGAAGGGAATCAAACGGAGAGTGAGCTTTTGAGAGCTCAGTAAGGTCGTACAAGGACTACCAACAAGATTACAAAACGATTTCCAAGAATCCAACTGACAAATATTTCCAGAATACTTCAGACGGTAAAAAGCTCAATGATTCTCAAAATGATCGAAATCCATAGAAACAGATACCAAAATAAACAATAATACCCATGATGGTTTCAAAACGATTAATAAAAGGTCATCTTCAAAATACAACAGAGTTTTCTCGCGATATTTCAAACGTACACAGATCATCTGAGACAATTCTTTCCAAAATACACTGAAGGTTTCCCCAAAGAATTTCAACAGAAGCACATATCATTTCAGATAATACTTTTTAGACGTTTCCGTAATAGTCACGGCAATATACAGAGCAGAGAAAATCAAAAATCAACGTTGATCCTGGGTGATTGCAATGCCATTCCGGCAAAGCACAGAAGTGTACACATGCATGATGTACCAGAAGAATTACTAGTCCACTTGGGTACTAGCCTGCATTCCATGCAGGATTCAGACCAGCCTTATAACGCCCGTCTCAGAACAGAACAGAACAGATAACCCAAGTCAACACAGAAAATTAACAATATCAGTGAGCTTCAACATAAGCTCAATCACCAAAGTCAATTCGGATCCCAATAACAATAATTATACTGGTATAAGTCAGCATTCAGAATTTTCAGAAGAAAACCACAGATAAACAACAAAGACGATTGCGAAATAAATATAAGATTTGGACATACCAATTCAGAAGAATGGATACAGACAATGATCAACTTTGCTCAGCATGCAATACATGCGAACATCACAAGAATTCCAAATAATTGAGTTAGGTTCAATATTAGGGTTTTCTGGGCAATAACATGCTAATAGCCATACATAATTCAGAGTTCAGTATTTGCCATAAATAAATCAACTGAGTACTTGCAAGTATGAGTTATCAAAATAAGGGTTCGGATGAAAGTCCTTCCCCAGGGTTCAGATAGAATCCCTTACCTGGATCCGCAGCTAAATTATCCTAACTGGAAGTCTTTAGCTTTAACCTAAATGGAATAATCGAATCATTAGAATACAGCCTACAGAACAAGATTATAACTTAATACGAACTCACACATGCTCCCAAAATGAACCTCCCATCACCGGGTATGTAAAATTACTGAAACGCCCCTAGGGTATAAAATTACCAAAATGCCCCTCTCGGACTTAAATTACGAAAATGGTCTTCCCATAAATAGAATCACTGAAATAAACTTCCTATATGTAAATTTATGCAAAAATACCTTTCTTAGGTCAAATAACCAAAATACCCCTTTGGGCGACAAATTACCAAAATACCCCTGTTACACTTTAATTATCAAAAATGACTTTTCCATAAGCAAAGTCACTAAAATAATCTTACTGTATGTAAATTTACTTCAAAATACTTCTTATAGGTAAAATTACCAAAATACCCCTTCGGGGCGGTAAATTACCAAAACACCCCTGGGGGTTTTCGACATCGGAAAAATCTCGAAAATATCTTCAACCTCTATTTTAAGTATCCTGATGTCATTTCTGAACTAAAAAGTATTTTAGAAAATTTTCGTCCGAAAATCCCAAACCGGTATCTGGACCGAGTGCTAAAAGGCCAGTTTCGCGAAAAATACCTATTGGCCTCAAAATGTTACAAAATTTTAGAATATGAAACATATCAGTAAAATAAGATATGCATAAAATTTTCAGATCAAAATATCTTGGTTTGATATGTTAAATAATCCGATAAAGTTCTTTAATCGGTACCCCAATTTAGCGCTCTTTGCGAACCCCGAAAATTCTGAAAAAATTCCAGAGCATAGTTATCAGAAAATTATCAGGGGTTACTATTTTGAGTTTTGTCTAATTTTGGCTCTAGATATTTATGAAAAGTCGTGGGAAAAACTGCCTAATTAGTTTCATATATTTAGTGACAATAATAAATACTATTCAAATCACTACACCTACTATTTCACCTCAAAACACACACTTCGTCTTCAACCTTCAGCCGCAGCACCCAGCCCCTCCAAACTCACACATACAGCCACGAATTTACCATTTATCCACTAAAAACAACACCTACTTAAGGTTAACTTCAACAAAAAACATCCTAACACCATTTAAATCATATAATTACACTCCCAATTCATACGTCCGCAACCCATATCTTCAAGAACACACGCACACACACAGTTCAGTGACAATACTTACCGAACCCACACAAACTCACACCCTAACCCCTCGGAAGTTCACTAAACTCACCTCCCCTTTTATTTATATTCACATCAACATGATCAAAGTTCAAATTATACATACGACCCACTGTCGCAGCCATGAACACGCACACACGAGCACACCTATTACACACACAGTGAGTACATACGCCCAAACGAGAAGAGATTACCCCTTGAAAACTCGTGCTTGACCCCTTTCCAATTCACTGCTCGAATTCCCCTTAAATCTCCTCGGCCGAAGCCCCTGCTTCTCTCTGTTTTTCTTTCTCTTTTCTGTTTCTTCTTCTGCTTTGGTTCTTTTTCTTTTTCCTTTCCCGAAAGGGAAAGGTTTCCCCTTTTAGGCTTTTTTTTTAGGATAAAATCAAACTCACATAATAAATAAATAAATAAATCCATCAGGTGATTCACCCTAGGAGGTGGCATCTCCTTATCCGGGACTTCTGAAAAATTGACACATAAGGCTTAATCTTCAAAATTTACATAATAGCCCCTCAAGTTTCAAAATTTACGAATATGCCCCAAAAATTTCACAAATTATATTTTTGCCCCAAAATTCTTTTAAGCTTCCACAAGCTTCTAATACCTGAGTATTACTCAAAATTAGCGCCCGTTTATTTTTTGGAGGCCGAATGGTTATTTTAATCGGCTCCCGAAGTTCGGGATATTACAGACATCCTGGCAGCCACGACGGTGGCGTCGACAACCACGATAGATGCGCTACTCCGCACGAACCCTGCCTTAACTCCACTGTAACATGTTGGTCCATCTGAACCCCCTACTATTGGAATCATTACGGTCACTACCGCCAATATCAGTCCACCGACCGTCGACAACCAAATTGACCTACTCGCTGTCATTCTGACAATGCAGCGATCCATCGAAAAGTTGCAAGCCGCCATTAAAAACCCACCTTTGCAACTGGAGCCTCCTAGGCCTCCTAACGGATAACATGTAACTGATGCGCAGAGGCAATTTGTCCATCAGCGATTGAATTTCCATGAAGGACCAGGCCATTCTAAAATGCGGGATAGGGCACATAGCAGCCGACATGTGATATAAGTGGAAGATGAGTGCTCCGATGATGAACGGCGCAACCCAAGGTCCAAAAGACATGAAAAGAGCTACTGCGAGGCTCAATCCACCAGAAACACTTACGTCAATATCGGTGACAATCGAGCAGAGCGCTGCTCCAACCCTCCAATCGTCGTTGGACAACCATTTACAAAAGAAGTTGATATTTTCCCAGTTCCCCTCAACTTCAAAATGCCTCCATGTGAGCCATACGACGGCACATGAGACCCGATGGAGCACTTAGCTCGTTTTACCTCGGGAATGAACTTACATCTTGTTCCCGACCAGATCATGTGTTGGGCATTCCCTGTAACTCTAAAAGGAGCCGCATAAGTGTGGTTCCAGCATCTCGCACCTCGTTCCATCTCTTGTTGAGCTTAATTGGCTGAGTCCTTTTGAAGCAACTTCCTCACAAGTAGAATACAGAGGAAGAACTCCTCAGCCTTCTTTCGTATAGTCCAGGGGCCAAAGGAATCGTTAAAGTCGTACTATGCTCGCTTCAACTCTGAGAAGCTTCTTATTGATCATTTAGATCCAGGAGTAATGTTCGCAGCAATGTCCAGGGGAGTAAGGCTGGGAACACCCTTGCGATTTTTGTTAAACAAGCGCCCTCCAGTAAACATGACTGACCTCCTCGATAGGTGGAGAAGTATCTTCAAGCTAAGGATGACTCATCGACATCACAACTGGAAGAGGCGCATACGGGGCAGAAGAGACGAGACCGTCTAGAAGGGAGAATGCTGGACAAACCCAAACATCCACGAGCAGTCCTCCCCAAGTCATTTACCCCTCTCAACACTTCTCGTGAGCACATCCCTAACCAGATCAAGGGTTAAAACATCCTCAAGTGGCCAAAACCCATGGGGGGGCCAACTGAAAGGAGAAATACTCAGCTATATTGTCACTTCCACAAGGATCATGTTCATACGACGAAAGAGTGCAAGGTGCTTCAGCGAGAAATAAAAAATCTCATAGTAAAGAGGCATCTCAAGCAATTTGTCAAGACCAATGATCGACAACCAGATGGGAGAAGAGGGAACCAGCGGAGAGTAGAGGAGGTGCCTCCAAAAGACCCGCCAGTGATAAATACCATCTCTAGAAGGCTAAGTGTCGGAGGGCTCTCCAGCTCTTCTCGAAAAGCCTATGCTCGGCAGGTCAACTTGACACAAGGTCCTGCCAAGAGTGCAAAAGCGTCTGTAGTTTTAACGGGGTAATCCTGCCACATGATGATGCTTTCATCATCACCTTACGGATAGACGCCTTTCAAGTCAAATGCATCTTAGTACATACTGGGAGTTTTGCAGATATCATCTTTGAAGACGTGTTCCATCAAATGGGTATTTAGGAAGACCGTGTGAAGCCAATATCGTCTCCCTTATATGGCTTTACAGGCGCCTCTGTACTAGTGAAAGGAATAACCTCGCTCACGGTTGTTGCTGGAGAGATGCCCCATCAAATAACTCTCACACTTGATTTTCTCGTCATCAAAGTCAAATCCTCGTATAACGGGATATTGGGCCAAACAAGTCTCAAAAAGTTATGAGTCGTGGCCTCAACCTACCACCTCGTCATGAAATTCCCTACACCAAAGGGAGTTGGTCTCGTAAGAGGAGACCAAATGCAAGCTCGAAGGTGTTACGTGGCCTCTTGCAGAGCTGAGGAGACACTCTCCATTGACGATCAGCTTGATGAGAAGACAATAAGACGTGCAGAACTTGTGGAGGCACTCATTTCTGTACCATTAATAGAGGGAGATAACGAACGCCGGCTGTGGATTGGCTCCACGCTAGAACCAAACATTTGTGATCAGTTAATCTCTTTTCTTCGATCAAACGTGGATATCTTCGCATGGAGTGCCGCAGACATGCCTGCGATAGACCCCTGTGTGATTACTCATCGGCTTTCAGTCGATCCCAAGGATAAACCAGTCAAGCAAAAGTAGCAACCTTTTGCACCTGAACGACAAATAATCATTAAAAAGGAAGTCGACAAACTTTTGGAGGCTGACTTCATTAAGGAAATTGACTATCCTGAATGGATAGCCAATGTGGTCATGGTTCCGAAGGCCGGAACAGGAAAATGCAGAATTTGCATCGACTACACCTATCTAAACAGAGCGTGTCCCAAAGCTAGCTACCCATTGCCACGCATAGATACGTTGATCGATGCCATGTCGGGGCATGAATTGCTCAGCTTCATGGATGCCTTCTCTGGGTACAATCAAATCCGAATGCACGAAAATGATATAGCTAAAACAAGTTTCATAATAGATCAAGGACTTTTTTATTACAAGGTCATGCCATTCGGATTGAAGAATGCCAGTGCCACCTACCAAACGTTAGTCGACAAAGTCTTTAAACCCCTAATTGGAAAAAAAATGGAAGTCTATGTCGATGACATGCTCGTCAAGAGCCTTTGGGCCGATGAACATATTGCCGATCTTCAATAATGCTTCGACCTCCTCCGCAGATACCCGTATGCGTCTTAACCCCACCAAGTGTGCTTTTGGGGTATCGTCCAAAAATTTCTTAGGGTTCATGGTATCATAAAGAGGAATTGAAGCCAACACCAAAAAGATCGCAGCCATTAGGAAATGGTCGTGCCAAGAAGAATCAATGATGTACAAGTCTTAACAGGACGAGTAGCTGCTCTCAGTCGATTCCTTTCCAAATCAGCTGAACGTTGTCTTCCGTTCTTCAAGGCTTTGAGGAATATCAAAAGTTTTGAATGGACGACCGAGTGTCAGACTTCCTTTGATGCTTTGAAGAGATACCTAGCATCGCCTCCACTCCTCTTCAAACCTATTGCGGGAGAAGAACTCTTTCTCTACTTAGCCATTGCTGAAGCTGCTGTCAGTGAGGTCTTAGTTCGGGAACAAGATGGTCGGTAACTCCCCATTTATTATGTGAGTAAAGTTCTTCAATGAGCTAAATTAAGATATTCAAACACAAAGAAGCTAGTGTTCGCTCTCTTGATCGCCGCAAGGAATCTTTGGCCATAATTTCAATCTCACACGATCGTTGTGCTCACCGACAAACCACTTAAACTTATCTGGTCGTCTTGTTCCTTGGTCGGTAGAATTGGGGGAGTTTGACATCCACTATAAGCCACGTCCTTCAATCAAAGGACAATCCTTGGCAGATTTTTATTGTCGAGTGCACACTCCCAATTGAAAGCGAAGAGATTCTCCCCTCCACCCATCCAAAGTTGTTTACCTGGACACTTTTCGTGGATGGCTAGTCAAATACAAATAGAACTGGAGCAAGGTTAACCCTTAATGGGCCAGATGGTCTAACTATTGAGTATGCCCTTTGCTTTGACTTCTCAACTTCTAATAATGAAGTTAAATATGAAGCCTTGATAGCCGGTATGCATCTAGCCCGTGCTATGCGCGTATAATCCCTTCATGCTTACAACGATTCTGCCCTCGTCGTAAAGCAAATATTAGAAGAATATGAAGCAAGAGATCCAAAGATGGCTAATTATCTGCGCAAGGCGAAGGAGGTTGTGAACACATTTACTCTTTTCAAGATCACAAAAAACTGCAGAGAAGACAACACTTCCGCATATGCGCTCTCACAATTTGCCTCCCTTGACCCGTTAGGGTTTAGCCGAATAGTTCATTTGGAACTGTTGCATGAACCAAGCATCACTGCACATGAAGTAATGCAAGCCGAGCATAAGCCATCATGGATTGATCTAATCAAGGCCTACTTTCAAGACGGCACATTACCTGCAGACCAGAAGCAAGTTAGGAGCATCATCCTACGCTCAGCTTGGTATGCCACTGTAGAGGGTGTGTTGTACAAACTCTCCTTTACACTTCCTTATCTTTGTTGTCTCACCCCTTCTGGGGCATATTACACTTTACAGGAAGTACACGAGGGCATCTGTGGTCAGCACTTATGAGGACGCATGTTAGCTCACAAAGTCCTTCGACAGGGATACTATTGGCCTACCATACATCGTGATGCCTTGGATTACACTAAGAAATGCAATGCATGCTAGCGCTTCTCCACCGTTCCTAAGCAGTTTCCAAGCCCTTTATCCTTGCTGAGTAGCCCCATACCTTTTGCGATGTGGAGAATGGACATCATGGGCCATTTCCCTCCTGCCATAGCTTAGCGGTGTAGCAATCGATTACTTCACCAAGTGGGTAGAAGTCGAAGCCCTAGCTACAATTACTGAGAAGAAATGTGAAGATTTCTTCTGGTAAGCTGTTGTTTGCCGCTTTAGAATCCCGTGCGTACTCATCACAAACAACGGGAGACAGTTTGATAATCCTACTTTTTGAAATATCTGTGCCAACTTATCCATTGAGCAACGTTTCACTTCTGTGGCGCACCCGTAAACAAATGGGCAGACTGAAGTTACGAACCCTACACTTCTCCAAGGGATAAAGAAAAAACTTGACGTCGCAAGAGGATTATGGGTAGACAAATTATCCAAAATTCTTTGGGCCTATAACACTACGACAAGAACCCCCACAGGAGAAACTCCTTTCAGTTTGTTATTTGGAACATAAGCATTAATCCCCGTTGAAGTTGTATTACCGTTTCTTTGTCTAATGACCTATGACCCTGTCCAGAATGAAGAAGCTCTCCGTGCTAACCTTGACCTCCTAGATGAGCGACGGAAGCAAGCAACAATGCATCTAACAGCTTACTAGCATCGAGTGTCCAAGTTCTACAACCAGAGGGTCCGTCCCGGTGCATTCCTAATAGGCAACTTGGTCTTACGTCGCACAGAAGCTTCCGCACCATAAGAAGCAGACCGCAAACTAGCACTAAACTGGGAAGGTCCTTATAGAGTGGTCAAGCTGGGAGGCCCAGACACCTATCATTTAGAGCACATGGACGGCAAGGCAATACCTCGAACATGGAATGCAACAAACTTAAGGAGATACTGCACATGAGCAAGACCGAGGGGGCCCATACACCGCCCCTATTATTTATCTCGTTCCTGTTTTAGATCTTGCTCATGCTTTATATCGTTCTTTTTTTTACTATACAGCTTTGTACAGCCTAGCAATCTAGTTTTCTTTTTCTATTTGCCTCGACTTTGCTTGGCCATTGATGTACCCCTCTTCATTATAAATGGAAAAAGGCTTGCATAATTACTTTGACAAGCAAGAATGAGCAAAAAATAGGCCTTGATTGCATTAAAGATGAAAAGTTACGGAGTAGGCTCCAAGGCATACAAAAGTGCAATAAGGATCATAAAGAGCTAATCTAATAGACAAAGCAGTCCTAGTCTATTCAACAACATTTCCTTGTAGCCCCATTTCATGAGGGCAATCCTCAATCGCAGACGGCTCCTGCCTCGAAACAGTCCCAGATGCTAAGCTGGAAACACCTAAACCGCGGCTTAAGGAAGGACTAGTGAGCGTCCGGGAACTAGTAGCCTTTTTTTGTTCTGCTTCTTCGGCCCGACGTTCAACTTCATCAGTAATTTCTTGGGCAAACTTGTGCTCATAAATGCTCATGTCAAGATCATGATGATCTTTGAAAACATCACTCTTGCATTCGTTATAACCGTGCACAAGTGCCCCATTCAAATTTCGGTAGCATTGGTCTATGAAAGCTTTGGATCTCTTGAATTGTTGAACAACCTAAAGAGCGACTGTTGATGTCTCAGCCTCTAAATGATTAACTTGAGATGAAAGTTTAGCATATTTGGCAGTCAATCCCGTGTTGGCCAGCTCCAGTCATTCTACCTTCTTGCTCAAATCCTCAACTTTCTTCTCGGCCTCCCTGCGAAAGTTGTTCTTTATCATGACTTTCTTCTTCTCTTCGTCCAACACTTTGTCCGCAGCAATCAGCTTCTCCGTGCCAATCTGCACCTGCAGCATAGTCTACACGATGACGAGTGTTAGGATCAATTACGACAACTTTCAATGAAACTTCCAATAAAAAGAGGAGGAGAAATAGACCTGTGACATTAACTGGACCATCCCGTTAGCTGTGTCGATAGGGCCGTAGGCCGACAGTGTCTTGCGGTCCATAGGAATGATCGCATGTCTAGACGAATCCCACACTGTGCAAGGAGACTTGAAGACTAATTCCTCCACGGACACTCCCCAGATAGGACGATGAGGAGCATCAACAGGCCAAACAGAGGACGACTTAGCTTTGCTCGCGTTTTCCTTTTCTTAGGAGCTTCCTTGGACTTGTCCACGATGGACAGGCCCAAGACACAATCTTCAATCTATATCTGAGTCTCCCTCAGTTGGGACCTAGAGATCAGCACACAGAAGTCCAAGTCCTGCATCTCTTCCTCTTCAATGCGGTGAATAAACGCCAACTCGTCGGGTATAATGTCTCCCAAAACCCCCTGAGCGTTGAACAACGGAGGATCCCCTTACACGGGAGACATAATTTTTGCGAGCAAAACATTAGTAAGATCACTATTAAAGATCAGATGAACACGAGGTTTGACAAGAACATTTATCAGGATCATTTTTGCCCTCCTCTTCATCCTCGTCAAAATCTTGAGACTCAGGAGAGAAGATGACGCCACACTCGCGAAGTTGATCGTTACTCAGAGTATATCTGGATTCTAAAGGTTCAGCTCCCTTGAGCTTCTCAATATGTTCAAGGTCAGTCTCCGACAACTCATTTTCTTTTAGTTTATTACAAGCTCTAGTGTGACACTCCGGAAGCCACACATTACAGACTTTGTGCTCTGTTGAGACTTAGGCAACTTAATAAACATAAACCATTCTTTCCAATTATGGTTAGATGGCGGTGGATGTAGAAATAAGTTGGCGTTGGCCTTTGGACGCCGACTCAAGAAATTCTAACCTACATGTTTAGTAATTGTACAGGTGGAAGAAACCATCTGAACACTCTAACCCTAGGCCTCAAACCAAGTTTATAGCACTGTTATATGAAGAAACTCATAAAACGCCACGAGTGTGCAAGCCCATATGCGTTCAAAACCTTGATGAATAAAGGATGAAGAGGAACCCTAAAGCCGTTAATGGACATGTCCCAATAAACCCCAGTCTCATATATTGTAGTTATATTAGCAGATTCATCCTCATCAGGAAGCCTAAGTTTTAAAATCGGTGGAATCTTAAAGCGGTTACGTAGAAGTTTCAAATCATAGCTACTTAATTTACTTATAAGCATATGCACGTCAAAAGGCTTATGAGACTGAGCGTTCTCCCTTCAGATTTCCTTGGCAGGGATTCCCCTTGACTCTTGGAAAGGCACCAAAGGAACAACAGTTTCTAAAAATAAGGGGTCAAAGGTAGGCTATATCCTAACACCCCGTGAATTGACGTTAGGCTCATAAACATATTCTTCATCTTTGTTGGACATAATTTTAGATCAAAACAAGAGATTTCAAAAGAAAATTTAAAGAAGATTGAAGCTTACTTGAAGGAGAAGACGATCTTCACTCTCAAACTTAGAAACTTGTTCAAAACCCCAAGTCACTCTTTCTCTATCAACACTTGAGAAATGAAACAAAGCGAAGAAGGTAAAGAAGTTCACCCCTTATATAGAGCCAGCAGATCCACTCAACCGATGAGATCTTTGTAACCGTTAAAATACCCTAAACACATGGCGTGTATCCAACGTTACAACTGCGGGGCAAATTTACCCATTTACCCCATGACAAAAACTTCAACAAAGCTGAGTAGACGAGCTACTTTGGTCCCAGCCTCTGCCGAGCAAACGAGTGCATTGAACCACATGCCTCTACTCTAGCCAAGTAGACGAGCTACTTTAGTCTTAGCCTCTGCCGAGCAAACGAGCGCATTGGACTACACGCCGCTACTCTAGCCGAGTAGACGAGCTAATTTGGTCCTAGCCTCTGCCGAGCAGACGAGCGCATTGGACCACACGCCTCTACTCTAACCGAGTAGACGAGCTACTTTGGTCCTAGCCTCTGTCGAGCAGACGGGCGCATTGGACCACACGCCTCTACTCTAGCCGAGTAGACGAGCTACTTCGATCATTGCCTCTGCCGAGCAAAAGAACGAATAAGACCACGCCTTTACTTAGCCCCTGAGGTACCTTTAGTCAGCCAAGCTGAGTAGGTGAACCTCCATAAGGCCTCTACTCGGCCAGGCTGAGTAGACGATCCCCTGAGGTACCTTTACTCGGCCAAGCCGAGTAGGTGAGCTCCCATAAGGCCTCTCCTCGGCCAGGCGGAGTAGACTAGCCCCTGAGGTACCTCTACTAGGCCAAGCCGCGTAGACGAGCCCCTAAGGTACCTCTTGTTGACTTATCGATTTTGATGATTCTAAATTAATTATTTCTAACATTAATCTCACAACTCTATTAAGATAAACATTTCAGGATTTATCTTAATCAAACAAAGACAAGATCATGTCTTGGACAAAGCTTGAACTCGAACTTGGATTTGGGATTCAAAGACTCATACGGCATTGAAGATGCAAGGATCAGAAGTCTATTTTATCCATGTTAGATTTTCTAAGTCCTTCTTACAAGATCTCACAGAAATTCAAGTAAAGAACAAAAACTGAATGTTTCAGTAGAAGGCAAACAGTTTGCAGTCGACTCAATTGTGCAGTTCCTTCGTTCTAGTCTTAAAAATAAACCTTTGGTCAAAGCAAAAAAAATTTAGCCGAAGCCAAAGGTTTTTAGTCGAAGAAAACTTTTTGTCGAAGCCAAAGTTTTTAGTCAAAGCTAAACATTTAGTCGAAGCTAAAGTTTTTAGTCAAAGCAAAAGGTTTTAGTCGAAGCAAAACTTTAAGTCGAAACCAAAAGTTTTCAGTCCAATGAAGTGGGGTTTTTAGTCGACTAAATTCTTCAGTGTCTCTTCTCACTAAATTTTCAGTCGATCGATTTCTTAGAGTAATTCTTTCAGTCGACTCAAAACTTATGTTTTAGTCGAATCAATCTTCAGGCTTTCCCTTCACAACGGTTCATTTTCTTCTCTAGTATAAAAAGTGATCCTTGAGAGCATTTAATATACTTCTTGCTAATCTTTTTCAATATTTTTTCTAACTCATCTCAAAACACTCTCTCGTCTTGTTTTCTCCTTCTGATCTATTCTCTGTTGAGTGAGTTCACCTTTGAGATAGTTTATTATAGGCTACTTGGTTTGGTTTTTGAAAGAATATAGATCTTCCCACCTAAGAAGGCTTAGTCTAAGATTGTTCATTATAACATCTATTCAAGAAGGAGTTTGTTTGTTATATTCAAATTGTAATTCACTTTTCATTTGTAAATTGTTGAAAACCTTGGAAGGGTTTAAAAAATTGTACTGCGGTTTGAGTTAGCACCTGAAGCTAGCTAGTTAGTAAAAGGCTTGAGTAGGTCTCCCTTATGTGGAGTGCTCGGGGACTGGATGTAAGCTGGTGGGGCAGAACCAGTATAAATCTCTATGTTGAATTATTATTGTTATATCTGTCATTACTTTGTAATCTCGTTTTTATTTATACTCAAAGTTGTAAAACACCTATTCACCCCCTCTAGGTGTATTTAGGGACCTACACCTCTACTCAGCCAAGCCGAGTAGGTGAACACCCATAAGGCCTTTACTCGGCCAGGCCGAGTAGACAAACCCTTGAGGTGCCTCTACTCGGCCAAGCCGAGGAGGCACACTTATAAGACCTCTACTCGGCCAAGCCGAGTAGACGAGCTCAAAGAAATCTTTGCTCGGCCAAACCAAGAAGTAGAGAAATTCCTAAAAAAAAAACTCAGAATATTAATAGGATCTGATGCAGAATTTACTAGTGATGCTATAATTTTATATTCTTCTTCAGAAAAGAACATGGAATGGGGGCAAATGATATGGAAAAAAAATACCACCTTGGAGATAGTGACACGTGTCACCATATGATGCCATCAAAGCTATCACGCCACTAACGGAGAAGTAGGAAGTGGTAACTACCCACCTTCCCATTATTTATGAGAGTAACCCCTTACATAATAGCAATAATTCCCCACTAATAGGAGTAACATCCCATTAGTGCAATAACTCCCTAATTAAAGGAGAATAACTAACCACTAAGGGGAGGATTCTATAAAAGAAAAAGAGGGGAATAATCGAAAGGTAAGCGACTTAATCCGATTCTACATTAAATCTATCTTAAGCATTTTATGACTTAAGCATCGGAGAATTCTGACAGGAAACTCTTCCGGCGAATCACCGGTGTTGTCTTTGCTATGTAGGTATGTTCACGAAGCGAGTTCCGGATTTCATCCACAACAGATACAGTAAATGAAAGTGAATGAATATGTGCGCAATCTTAAATCCTCTCATGTGATGACTCATAATGAAATGCACCTAGCAACAACTGAAAATTTAACCCAAGATATTATTGCTTAGGATAATTACAAAAATGGTCCTTTATCCACTATGCGACATGCATCTAGTTTTCTGTTTATTAAGTGTGTTAATGTTATTTGTTATGTACTGTTTCTTGATCTTTTTAGTGCGTCTCTTTAATTTTGATTGTTAAATTATTTGAGATGAAAACGATAATGTACAAATCATGTTTTATTTTGAACCAAAAATGGTCATTTCACCGGGATTCTTTTCCCTAATCACCACCCTAGATCCAAATGCCACTGCGATTAGCCTCATCGTCGATGCTGTGGCTGGTTACTCCTTAGGTATGCCACCGCCTCCATACACCATCCACAGACACCCCATACACCAAGCACATGCACACACTGATCCACAACAACAAGCCTATGACTATTGGGTTGGTGGTTTTTAGCATATCGGGATGGTGGCCGTTGATCAAGGTGATGGTTGTGGTGGATTGATATAGATATGGTGGGTGAATGGTAATGATAATTGGTGGTGGTGGCGTCAATTTTCCATTCCAATTGTGGGAAATTGGGATGGTGGTGGTGGATTGAATGGCTCTGGTGATGCAAAGGGCGATGGTAATATGAGGTGGTGCACACGGCGGTGAGTGTAGAAGGGTGATGGAGCGGCACACTTGGCGACTTGAATCATGAGTTCGGTATGAAGTTAGTTTTTTTCCCAAGTTTTTTTTTGTATTTTACGGGTTTGCCTTTCATTTTGACCGCTTAACAATCGAAATTGACAAAAGAGACTATAAAAAGATCATGAAAATCGTAGATAAAAGGCTGCGGGTATGCCGAAATATAATATTAACTATTGTTGTTGTCGGTATCATCCATAACAATGACAACAATCGGGTAGGCATCCGTAACAGTGACAACTGTCGAGTAGGCGTGGGCTGTGAGATTAGGTTGGTAGAGTGGCGTCGACTATTTTTGATTGGGTTTATTTAGTTGTTGCCTTACTATTGTTACTTATTGTGTACGGGCAGACCAGTCTGTTATTTTTTTTTCAAGAAATTATATCTAATTTTTGTGGGTCTATCCTTTATAAGCTAATAATATTAATGTGATGCTTACTAAACATAGATGTCAATTATCCATGCATGCATTTATTTCCTTACTTTTTATGGGCTTGACGTAACTCGACCGCTATGCAGTCCTTTCCATTTGTATACATTTCTACTATCTCAAAAAAAAAAAAAATATTAGAATGTTTGCGTAATTCTTCAAGCCCGGAAAAGACACATGCCAATAGACCATACTAGCTTACTGGGGCCGAAAAGGAATGAGAATGCGACAGATTTGAGCGTACATGGAGTTGTGTTCCTCAGCATAACAATGCACACTCATTTCTTTCTGAACGATAAGATTTTAGATGAGCCTGTGGGCGTCAAGAAAAAATGGAGGCAAGAATTCGTGTTCTAATAACCGGCCAAGGCTTCTCAAAAGGAATAAACAATGAACTCAAAAATGGTCTAAAACAAAAATTTTCTTTCACGCAGATGGCGACTTCATCGGGTCATCCTTACAAATAAACCTGAAAACTGCATCACTTAAAAACAACATAAACTGCAACTACAACCAAAAAAGAACCTTTTGTGCGTAACTCGCAGTTTTCTTCAATTTTGTCCATTCTCCTCTGCTATAGAAAACTAAGAAATACAGTACTTTTGTACCACTCATGACGAACCGAAAAAGGGCCATACAACCAGCTCTAAGCCCATATAATCCAAAACCAGTTGGGATAGTCCGATTCCGAAGTCCCATCATGACAGCTGCGACTTCCAGTACACACTGCACACACTCGCTTTCCCTACATAAACGTCACTTCCTCTCTCACTTCCCATACACTGATCCCATATCAGTCTCCCTCAAACGCTACGTTCTTCATCTAACAATAATCCCTCAATGTCTGATCACAAAGCTACATTCCTGAACGACCAGCTCTCGAGCCAAACCTCAATCTTCGGCCTGCGCTTATGGGTTGTGTTGGGTGTGTCCGTGGGAGCTGCATTTGTCCTCCTCCTCTTCCTCCTCTCTCTCTGGCTCACTTCAAAGCGCAACGGCAACTACGCCCATAAACACAAGCTAGGCAACTCCCACCAACCCAGAATCCCAAACGTGTCAAAAGACATCGAAGAAATCAGGGTGGACACTAATCACAACACCAATGCGAACCAGGCCCCTGTTCAACCCGACCCATCTCGGGTTTCAGAGCAGTTACTACTTTTAAAGCCGGATGAAGATAACCCGGTTGGGTACCCGAGGATCCACATTGAGATTGGGAAGGATCACAGGATCATGTACCCTGAGAGATTTGGTGGGTCGTTATCGTACGGGAGTGGTGAGGCCAAGTCGGGTGATCAGGCGGCTATGGTGGTGCCACAGGTATCGCATTTGGGTTGGGGGCATTGGTACACTCTGAGAGAGCTTGAGGACGCCACGAACGGCTTTGCTGACGAGAATGTTATTGGCGAAGGCGGTTATGGGATTGTTTACCATGGTGTGCTTAAGGAAGGCACTCAGGCTGCTGTCAAGAACTTGCTCAATAATGGGTGAATTTCTTGCTTCATTATATTTGCTGTTCTTTTAATATCTATAATCTAGAATTGTCTTTAGCGAGTATATTCTCACACCATGGAATACACTTACTGGGAGTCGAATACAAAACATCTTGATTAACTACTACTCTCTAAACCCAAGTTTTTACAGACTACTCTATCCTGAAGTTTGGAATCTACTGTGTGCAATTTATGTCATAAATAAGTCAATCTAGCGTGCATATGATTGATATTATGATGTCAATTACTGGTACTAAGTAAGGTTGAATTACTAAGGTTGAAGTAGTCTTCATCTAGTATTGTGAGAATCTTCCTGGTGGTATGTCACATTACCGGTAAATGATTCATTTGCTGTGTGGTAGGGGACAAGCTGAGAAGGAGTTCGAAGTTGAAGTGGAAGCAATTGGACGAGTTCGGCATAAGAATTTAGTGAGGTTGTTAGGATACTGCGCTGAAGGAGCTCATAGGTAAACCCTGTTTTTTCTGTATATTTCAGCTTCGGCGATGTCAATATGAAGCTGTCTATAAGAGTGACATTTGCAATGGGCTCCACTGGTACTAATACACGTCTTCTTCTGATATAGGATTCTTGTTTATGAGTATGTCAGTAATGGTAATTTAGAACAGTGGCTTCATGGGGAAGTAGTTCCTTGTAGTCCTCTTACCTGGGATAATCGGATGAAGATCATTCTGGGGACAGCCAAAGGGTACATTTTTGTTTCTTATGTTGGTTTTCTATTCTTGCCTTCCCCCTTGTATAAGATGTCCTACAATTGTCTTAAGGAACATAACTGAAGCTTATTGAAATATGTAGGTTAGCCTACCTTCACGAGGGCCTCGAGCCCAAAGTAGTTCACCGTGATATAAAATCAAGCAACATTTTACTTGACAACCGTTGGAATCCAAAGGTTTCAGATTTTGGGCTTGCCAAACTCATTGGCTCGGAGAGGAGCTATATAACAACCCGTGTGATGGGAACATTCGGGTTCGTCTCATCCCCAATTACAATTATTCTCAAGTCTTATCCTTTTTTCTCTTGCTGCAAAGCTGGTGTATGACTTACTGTTTCTGCTTTGCAGCTACGTAGCTCCTGAATACGCAAGTACAGGCATGTTAAATGTAAGAAGTGATGTATATAGTTTTGGCATGCTTGTTATGGAAATCATATCAGGGAGGAACCCAGTCGATTATACCAAGCCTCCCGAAGAGGTTTGCTCTGAATACCCAATCATTAGTTGATAATATAAGTACAAAATATGATTGTTTACTGCGCATACACAATCAGAGAAAAAAGGGTGGGCTTGTCAAGGTTAGTGCCGTTCCTATATTGTGCTCTTAATTGGAAGTCGGGATTTTTCAGGTGAACTTAATTGAATGGCTGAAGAAATTGGTTTCAAACAGGAACCCAGATGGAATTTTGGATCCCAAGCTTCCTGAAAAGCCTTCTTCGAGAGCATTAAAGCGAGTGCTTTTAGTAGCATTACGCTGTGTTGACCCAAATGCTGAGAAGCGGCCAAAAATGGGACATGTTGTACATATGCTTGAAGCTGAAGAGTCTCCTTTCAATGTAAGTATGCTTGTCTACTCTGCTGAGATCTATTTCACATTATGTTTTAGCCTGACATGATCAGAGAAGGCGTCTAAATTTTGAAGTTTCTGTAGTAGCTAATAAACTACGAAGAAAGTATCCATCCAAACCTAGTACGTACTTCTCAATTTATTCTTCAAAATAGGTGCATATTAATGTAACCATCCTGTATTACAGGGATACTGGGTGTCACATTACTGATAAGTATGTTCTGAACTAGGGAGTGCCCACCGCAATTAGTTAGTTGAGTTGCGTTAAAGAACTAGGTCCGATTTGTTATGATTGTGCTACAAATGACCATATCCTCCATGTAAGCAATTACCTTAATTGTCCGGGATGAACTTGCAGGTCTTTATTATCCCCTCCTTCCCTAGTTAATGGGATAATAGCAGGTTGCCAGTAATTAAGTAATTAAATGCAAAAAGCGAAGTAACGAATTTGGTCTTCGCATACAGTTCCATCGTAAAGGAAAGCGGCAGTGTCTAAATTATTCTTCCCTCTTAACATTTTACTTTCTATTTCATTTTATGAAATCACAAAGGTCTGATTTCTTGTTCCAGGATAGAAGAACTGGGAGGGACCCAGGATGTGTGTATCGCGACAGTCCAAAGGATGCATCAGCAGAGAAAGGGCTGGCAAAATCAGGTGATAGCAATGGGTGCGAAAGTGAAGTCCAACCACTGTCCAAGGCAAGAGGGCAAGGTGAAGAAGAAGAAGGCCACCAAGAATATGATCGAAGATCTTCAAGCTGAAGTAGCGGTGCAGTGTGGTAATCTGTTACTTGCCTCTACATTTTCGTGGTGGCCTCCCGTACATACAAAATACTGCTCTAGATTATGTATATAGCTTCTATTGCTTGCTGTGCTGCACTGGAAATAGCATCCACGAAACAAGTATATGTATACTGCTCGATTCTTCTCCTCCGAGGAGGCTTTTGTATTGGAGAGACGCAAAAAGTTTGAAGTCAAGGATGCATAATCAAAGCTATTGTCAACAGTTGTCAAGATCTGTTTGCTGGTCTTTCCGACCCACCCTTGATATAAAAGACTAAAGTAAAGCTTCAAGGCAATTAAACAAGTACTCCATTAAAATATAGCAGTAGTGAATTCACGGGGCAAAAAGCATTTGAGCAAACCTATTAACTCGTCACTCATGGATGAATCTCAGCTTGGCTCACTAACACCTAGTTCGAACTCTTTTGGGCCCTTCACCCGAATCTGGTTTCTTCTCTCCTGTGTCATTGTGGCTAATCTAGACATTAAGCAACATATGTTTATGCTAGATATTAGGCAACACTAGTCTAGATTATTACGGGACTAACTTGCGATTCGCAGCCAGCATTGGAAAAACTTTGGTTCCGAGCCATTCATCAGCTCCATGTTTACATTGCTATTGCTTTGTGGCTATAAGAGGCAGCTTAGCCTTGGCTTTGGTAAGAAAGCTACTTGAGTCAAAAATTGTGTTTGTGCAACTCAAACACAGAGGAAGCTTGTAGCCAAGTGCAACTGAACTTTAAGCTCAGGTGTGCTTGGTGGTGCCAAACTGACTTGAGTAGCTCTTACAAACATGAAGTGCGGGTAAAAGTTCGTCCAAGCTCATCATTGTCAACAAGGACAAGAGCATTGATGTAAATTTGAAAATAAAAGTGCAAGGTTGTTGGGGTTGGATCACTGATGGTGGCCGGTGGCCCCTCTTACAGAGATGGTGGCTAAGGTTATTTCTGCATGAGATTGTGGAGTACTTGATGCGAGTCTTGTGACATGAGAAAGCTTTACAGCTGTGGATATAAACATGTTTTGGAATCTTTGGGCCCCCTGTATTGATGTTTTTGAATCGTTGGACCCCCTAGTTTGAAGGGTTAGCTGGCCCTGTCCCGGAGAAACAGCTCACAAGCAATTAGGCCTTGTTATCACTTCCGACTTGGCCTTTGTCCTATGAGAAGAATACGAAGACCCACAACAAGCAAACCCTTTTGGGGACTTTGGACTTGTGCACTTAATTATACTGTTTTAACTCTTATCTGTCTGGAAAGGGAATTTGCCTACACCCCCACTGGTCATGCAACTTCTCTGATGTAAGCATTCTACTCTGAAATCTTTTTACAGTTCTATTGACAAACATTTTGCTTCTGTCTTCACCTCATTGCCTTCTTTCTCATGCAGGCTTCTCGTCTCGGTACAAGTAGGAATTCAAGATTTGTCAAGAAAAACAGGCAGATGACAGATTACTGCCACAAACATTTTACTGGAGGAGTCAATTAATGCAATTGTCAGTACTACACTAGTACTACTAATGCATGCTCTGTCCCAACTCTAGACTAAGAAGCCTGATGCAGAGGATATTAGCTGCGCACTTAGGATGCAGTGAACAGGAAATGGGTGGACAGTGGACTTGTCATTGATGACTTGGGAAAAAGGGTGTTCCCTAGACAGCCCATATGCCTGCTGATTTAAAAGAAAGAAGGCACTGATCAATAAGCAAATGCACATGAACTTTCTGCGGTGGGGTTTTATACTTTTACTTCGCATGCGTTGTTAATATGGTCATGTCATTCAGGATTCTAGACCTTAATAGGTCTGCTTCCATTTGTTTACGCACAGGAGTTCAAACCATTGAGAGTCACTAGATTGATATCGGGTTAAATAGACATTAATACCTTTAAAGTATCTCGAAATCTCATCTGAAGGTTCAAACGTTTATTTTTCACACAAAATGGTCTATTTCAATTTTGTAATAAGTAATAACTTCCGTCTAAATTCCTAACGTTCTAAGCAAACCTGTCAGGGGTAAATTGTCCGGACAGGTTTAATTTATTTTCTCTTCTCTTCTTCTTTAATTTATTTTCTTCTTCTTCTTCTTCAACAAATTTTCACCCATCTCCTTCCTACCCAGTTTGGCATTTATCCAAGCCCTACCAACGATCTAGCATACACAGAGAAGCCAAATCACCCAAATCAGCATCACTACAGTCAAACCACCGCCATACCGTCTCATCTCATCAGATCACCGTCACCGTCGGCCCTGTCTCATCACATCACCACCGCCGCCAATACCACAACTGCTGTCGGTGCTGTCTCATCACATCATCACCGCTTTTCAACTAACTTGAGGCCTGCATAAGGGTTTTGGTGAGAGATCTCGCCGATTTGGTGGTCCTCGGCAGGATCGGCGGGACCGGATTTGGACCATCTCGGCAACCCCAACCTCATGCACGCCCAGATCATCCTTGCCATCTGGGCTTCCCAAGTCGTCCTCATGGGCTTAATCGAAGGTTACTATGTCGGTGGAGGGCCACTCGGTGAAGAACTCGATAAACTTTTACCCAGGGGGATCGTTTGACCCTTTCAAATAACCTGAGGGCTTGCATACGGGTTTTGAAGGACTCCACCATGCCAACGAAATAGCCGATGATCATGAATTGCTAGAAGTGGAGGCCGTCGTGGGCCATTGAGGCGGCAATTTCGTCATGGAAATCGAGCGAGTATGAGATCAGGATAAGTTCGGGATTCTGGAAATTAGGTGTGGCCTCAGTGGCCATTTGGACTTTGAGGATTGGGTTTTTGGTGGTTGAATTAAAATGGATGTCTCCATATAAGGGCTCAACTTTGTAGAGAGAGAGAGAGATAGAGAGAGAGTGTGTGTGTGGTATGCATGTGGAGGCTTGTAACAGGTGAATGGGTTGACGAGGTGGTTCTGGGGATGTGGCCTGAGATGAGATTCTTACAATGGATTAGGGTTCCAATAAAAAACCAAATATGGCTTGACAAAATTACCCTTGACGGAAAGGGCTAGATCATTAGGAATTTGGACAGAAATTCTTACTTATTGCAAATTTGAAATCACAGACCCTTATGTGTAAAAATAAACTTTGGGACTCTCAAGTGAGATTTCGGAGTACTTTCGGGGTACTAACATGTATTTATCCCTAATTTGTTGTTATGCTTATCACTTCATACGTGCAAAAATATTGTAGAGTTCGGGATGAATGGTCCTAACTATATAGATTGTTAGATATGTAGCAGTATATCGCCTCCTTTAACCCTCTTTTGATCACAAAGACATCTTTCATTCAACGGTTCTAAATAATCACACCATTCAATAGTTTGAGATCATGCAATATTTACTCGTTTGTGCTGAAAGGTAAGTCTAGATCCTCTAAAATTGTTAAGAAGCAAAATAGAGGAGTCTCTCTTTAAGTCCCAAAAGGATGCTCAATCTGATCCTTACAGTATTGTTGTACTATTTCTCAGTTATGAGACATGCAAACTCTGCATACTTTTTTACTTTACTAGATAAAAGCACGTGCGTTGCCAGTAAATGCGCACCTTTATAGAAAATAATGTTAGATTATCTTTATATAAAATCATATCTATACGTAAAAACAACAAATATAGCTATTACATTATTTTTAGGATCTTTCTTTTGCTAAAGTTTTATCTGATGGTATAAGTCTCAAAGACTTTACAACATTTGTAATATAGCTTCTTGAAGAGAAAAATTATATCAAAGAAAATGAATTTTACTTTGATGTAGTTCATTTATATTTAAAGTTTAAAACTCATGTTCACTGACATATTCAAATGACAAATCCAAACTAACAAGTCTTCAAGCAATCTTCACATAGTTCATATTATGTAAGTAGTTAACTATATACATTATATTTACCATGCTATCCCACCAAGAATTCTAATTATATAAGACACGTTAACAAAAAATATATCTACCATTACTTGTGGATTATCATTATATTAAGTGTTACAATAAGTTAGAGAAATAAATAATTTATTTTACTTATTTCATTAAAGTGCAAAAAATGTTTTAATCTCATCAAACTCACATTAGGTTATAACCGTGTCGAATTTTCTTTCACTGCATTCTCTTAAGGAAATTTGTGTCCTCAAATATGTAGACTGGATGCACAAATCACCATTTGTGCGAGTGCGATATTTTTATAATTAGATTAAGAATGAGATTTGTTAAATGAAAATTATGGTGCTCACTTTTAGGCGACGTCGTGAAATTCATACGTGCGTATACTAATTTGAAAAAGAATTTATTTCTTTATTTTTTTGAGCAAAAATGGTAGATAATGCACCGCTTTTGCTCGTTCAAACTAAAAGGCTAGGGTGTGCGACATAAAAATTTCCTATCTTGAAATTAAGCTTAATGCTCTACTATAACAACCAAATTATGATAATACAAAACTTTGCATATTCATCGCGTATTTTCTATTTACTACCTTTACAACGGATAAAATGCTTAAACCTATGAACGCAATCTAGGGTAAACTTGGTGTACTTTTTAGTCGCCTTTAATTGCTTTAGGCATCAAGAAAATGAGGTCTAAGATTTACTTTAAGGATTGTCTCATTTGGTTTACTTGGAACATGGTGAGTCCTCATTTCTCTATCAAGATTAACACTGATATAGTGTTGCTAATTCTACGATCCATAGGTGTTCAGTTTAAAACTTTCAAAGTTATATGAATTATGACAAAGATGTTTGTTAATCTTGTTTTATTTATATAGATTGTCCAAATGAAGATGATAGTTTTTTTTATTAGGGTGAGTTTTTTAAGTTTAAATTAAGATGTATTTGTCTTGCTAATTGGTAAATGACCGTCATATATTCACACACAAACGATTAGGTAAAGTAATCTTATAGTCACAAGTTGAAAGCCTTTATAATAGCTATAATTCTTACGCTAATGTGGTTTTGATCATAAGAACATCAATGTATATTTATGAGGATATTACTAGATCCATTAGAAAATAGAATAATTTTTTTTTGAAGGCTCCTCCCTCTTTTCTCGAAGTGAAAGATAGCAGGTAGTTTATTTTAGGGTTAATGAAAAATTTGTTTCTTGAGGTTTACACGTTTTTGCACTTTGCTCCCCGTGTTTACAACTTTTGCAATAGTGTCTTCCGAGATTGACAAAACCATTGCAAACAACTCCAAAAGTGGATGACCGTTAAAATTCGGACGTTAAGTCCGCATGTGCACGGCACATGCTGTTTTGACACGGGCAGGTTTGTCATTTCCCCTACCCCATCTCCCATTTTTTCTCTTTGTTCCTCTGCTCTCTCTCTCTCTCTCTCTCTCTCTCTCACTCTCTCACTCTCTCAAGTGTTAATGGTAGAAAACTGAGAAACTAAATTGATGATTGCAACACGACATTCTTATCGTGACAAAGTGCTCTAAAAGGTAAAAACACACACCATTTTCACTTTCTTGGTTGAAATCAAAAGGCGAGAAACCACAAAAAAAAAGGAAGAACCCTAATTGGCTTCAATTTTTAGCGAGAGGAACCCTAATTGGCTTCAACCTCATTGCTTCAATTAAGCAGTGAGGTTGAAGAGTTCTTGCGGGTTACTTCCTGTGCTTTTGTATTGTAAGGATAAGGTAAAGAACTTCACTTTTGGCAATATTAAGTTTCGCCAATTTAGGTTTTTGTTAACTATGTTACAATCAGTGCAGATGCAATTGTTTTATGAAGTTATTCTCCACATTGTGAACTAGTTACATTAGTTCAATTGATTTTTCTCATAGTTGATGGAGACTTGTGGTCTGGCCACTATTGGCTTTCCAGATAAAATGGGAATGCTTGGAAATGTTGGTTCTGCATTTGTGTATACTGAGCTGCTTCTAGAAGAAGTTCCATAAATGGGTTACAATCCACTTGCAGAACCTCCTCGTGGAGAAATATGTGTGAGGGGGAAAACATCACCAAGCTTAATTGGATTTGGTTGTACCTATTTCATTCCTGCTTCAGTCCATCAACGCAATAAGGCGGTAGAGATGCTGTGTGATGGAGTTCTGAGATTTATTGATAGAAAGAAAAATCTTATCAAGCTATCTCTACTTCGGTGTAGCTAATCAACACAACCAAGCTTGACATTTTTGATATTGCCGAGGACGCAGCCATGGCTTACTGTGTGTGTGAGAGAGAGAGAGAGAGATATATAGAGAGAGAAGCAGATGTACAGAGAGAGAAAAAAGGAGATAGGGTAGGGGAAATGACGAACCTGCCCATGCCAAAAGGGCATGTGCCGTGCACATGCGGACTTAACGTCCAAATTTTCATGGTCATCCACTTTTGGAGTTGTTTGCATTGATTTTGTCAACCTCGGGGGACACTATTGCAAAAGTTGTAAACACGGGGAGCAAAGTGCAAAAATGTGTAAACCTCAAGGGACAGTTTTGTCAATAACCCTTTATTTTATGGTCAAATTTACTTTTGTTTCTCTTTGTTATCATAATATTGCAATACCTTGTATGCCTATTTTGCACACTCAGTGATTGTGCAAATTACAGCAACAGAGTTTAGATGAGAGGCATAATTAAGATACATAAAAGAGATTGAATTTAAGTGTAATTAAAATATAATTGAATGGCAGTATCAAATCTGTGACACCCTCAACCCTGGTGACATCACCGAGCTGAGTTATCGATCATAATCACATTCAAAACCCTGTGCTGAATACAGAGCAACTACTTCCTCATAGTCATACATCATTAATAGACGCTCCAAAATGCGTCCTTACAAAAATTTTCTTACAACATACATCGTACTGCAGCGGAAGATTTTCAAGTCTTTAAACAACATTAATGTTGACAACCTAATATACGATTGTAGTCGTAGGACTCTTTCAATCTATCTTGCAACTTCATCTTTATCCCACAATTTCTAGCTGGTCTTACCTCCCACAACTGATCCCCTTGCTCAACTTTTCTAACTTGTTTCTTTTTCCTTTCTAGAAGGTTCTCCTTGATCAACCTTATAGCTTGCACAATACAACATAAGGAATGAGCGCAAATGGCCCAGTAAAGACAACATGAGGAGTATCGTGTACAAATGATTCAAGAGACTTGGAGGAATAATAATCATCTCAACAGTAACAATGAATCAAAAGTAATCAATAAATTTTAGCATCAACATAACTTGTCAAACAATAATTTTTCTTTCATTAGACTGAGCGGCTTTAAGGCCCAACAAAACAGCATTATTGCCACCTCCTCATGGACAAGACTGACTGGCCGACAGACTGACTGACCGACTATGCAAGTGAACACTAAAATTGGAAATTGAAAAGATAAACATCAAGGAAATACAAGTCAATAAAATCATTAACATCAGAAGAAAATCAAATGCAATGCAACTCAGATAGGACAGACTAGGCTCGACCAGACATGACAGACTTGACTCGCGCGCCCTACATCCTTTTTGCCAGTGATCATATTTCACAGGCCATCCTCCTCATATATATGTCCCATTTTACGGGATGTTCATCTCAGTCTCAAGAAATTAAAAGAGACGCTGTCAATGGGTAGGGAACTCATTTAGAGTGTTTTCCCTAACCACGTTACAGCCAAGCAGTAAGACTTCATCAACGGGGCGGACTAAGGAAAAATTTATTTCACATTACGTCCTTAACAACACTGCTCAACAAGGAATACCGGATCAACAGATCAACCGGTGTTTAGACATTACTACAAGAGTTCAACGTGACATCATCAACATGGCGGACTTGGGAGAAGATTACCGCAAGCCCTCAACAACTTCCTTACATAAGAGAAATGTCAACTACCAATAAGTGCCGACATTTCACAACAACACACAACGACCTCAACAGCATCATCATCAACGACAAGGCAGACTCGGGAGAAGTTTGCCACAAGTCCTCAATGGTGTTCTCAAAGAGAAGATATATCGGCTATCAATGACTGCCGACATCTCACAACAACCACACGATAACCCCTACACAACATCATCATCATCATCATCAACTTTGGGTATGCTAATTGAATCGAATCATAGCATATCAGGACACACATCATCCTCATTAAATTCTATCAACAGGCGGACTAAGGGAATTATTCTACCCTAAGCCCTTAACAACACAATTCAAATATGCATATACCAGTCACAATGACTACCGGTGTCCAATCATAACAACAATAATTTAAAAACACGTCATCAACATGGCATGCTAATCGAACAATGAATCAACATATTAAAACCGCATTGTCCTCACCTGATTGGATTATAGCCGAAGCAACTCGCAATCTCTGATTGCAACGAGATGTATCACCTAGTCAAATCATATCATGCTTGTTCGTCATCATTCAACATATACACACTCCTTATTCTACGCCTTCCCACTTAACCGTTCCTAGCATCTTACGATAGCTATTTAATTCGATCCGATAATCGGATCCTTAATCTAGCATTCTCGACTTATTATCGATAACAACCCTCATTTTAGACATACTATCATTATTCCTCGCTTCCCATCCCCCCGAACGCTAAATTATGTGCGTTCTAAAAAATTTAGCGTCAACATGGCAAATTACCAAAATACCCCCTGACGGCCGCTACATCACCAACACCCCAAAACCTCTTTAAAATTACTTTTTGGATGTACTACATCATTTACGGCCCAAATAGTCTCTTAAAAACTTTAAAGAAAAAAATTACCAAAACAATCCCAGTTTGTATGAAATTACCAAAATACCCTTCTCCGGGTGACAAATTTCCAAAATGCCCCTGAGGATTCCCAGCCTCAGAAAATCTCAAAAGTGCTTTAAAATAATATTTTAAGCCTCCTAAATTCATTCTTGAGCTAAAAAGTATTTTACAAAATTTTCGCTCAAAAATCCCGAATCGGTGTTCGGACCATCACTTAAAAGTCCGTCTAGCCAAAAATAGCTAACGACTTTGGAATGACCCGAAAACTTGAAAAATGGAACTTCCCAGCATCATAGAGTCCTCATAAAAGTTTTGCGCAAAACCGCGATCGTTTGATATTTTAAATTTCATCGTAAGATTCCGAATTTCCTGCATCCGTTCATCCCTTTCCTGACCTTGAAAAAATCTGAAATTTTTTCACGATGTAGGTCGCCTAAAATAACTAGGGTCTCTTTTTTGCACTTTGGCTAAATCTGACTCTAACTATTTTTAAAAATTTGAATTCTAACTGATTAGTTAATTTCTACCTTTAGTGACAAAAACAGTCACTATTCACTTCACAACACACACTACCTCACCTAAACTGCACACACACTTCATCTTCTCCATTTTTCTGCTGAAGTACACCCTGTTACACGCCCACCCTACTCACGAATCTATATTTGCAAAGCCATTCCACTCACTAAGACTTTGCTTATACACTATATCACTTACAACCATTCATCCACACACAATCAAACACGATTTAAGTATACACCCATGACCGTGACGCTGCTGCAGTCGCGGCAGTGTGCTTCATGCACCCACACAGTGCTTCCCACACACAGTACACCCCACCCTTCACACTCTAACTCATGGAACATTCACCCCTACATAATATATATACACCATTATACCAAAATCACGCCTAAACTCACACACACCTGAGACCCATTTATAGTGATCACACTGTAACCCACTTTGTGGTTCTTCGTTCCCTTCCTCTGCAGAGCTCCAACCATACACGTTAACCTTGAACTCTCATATAAACCTTCAATATCACACCTCACCCACCATTACCCCTACCAGCACACTTCTATAGACACAAACTCGCATTGCCATACTCACACGAGTTTATACATACACATATTACCAACCCACATACTATATTCACGGAGAATGCGCAGAACACGCACAACTAAACCCTAGAATCACACATTGATATGCGAAAATAAGGTTAAGAGCTTTACCGCTCCAAGCTTCTTCGTTTCTCTGATTTTCTTTCCATGGCCGAGCTTCTTCTTCCTCTGTTTTTCTTCTTTCTTTCCTTTGCTCTGTTTTTTTCTTTTCAGTTACTGCTACTCTTTTCTCTCTTTTTTTTTTAATTTTTCCTTCATCTGAATACTTTCCTTCGTTCCCATCTAATTCTTTTTCCCTTATCTAATTCATTAGTTAAACATTAACTTGTATTAGTCATTCTGAAGCTAAGCAGGAGGTGGCATTCTCAAATTAATTTCCTCTGGACATTTGACACCTAAGTGCAACTTTACAAAATTGCACTTTAGTTCCCAAAGTTTTCGAAATTGCATTTCGACCCTTCAACTTTGAAAAATTATAATTTAACCCCAAAATCACCCTAACCCCTCCTTTAGCCCCCCCTAACACCTCATTATCATCGAAATGATGCTACGTAAGAAAAATATGCATCTCGTGCACCATATTTTTTAAAATTACAGTTTTGGCCCCATTAACTTTCCAAAATTACATTTTAACCCCCAAAACCACACTAACCCCCTATTTAGCTCCCTAACACTTAATCATCAGTAACATATGCTACTTAATAGAAATAACACCCCTTAATTAATCAAACTCATGGTTAGATTAATTTTCGATATTTTTTGGGGTATCACAAAATCAATTACATGAAGTGATACATGTTCACTAGTAGTTTTCTTCATGCTTTTAGCGACCATTTTTAACAGTAATTTTTAACGTCATTAAATAAATGCTGCTAAAAATATATGACAACTATTAATTGTTGCTATATTAGAGATTGTAAGCATTTTCCTATAACTTGATTAACATCCAACCTTTTTTATTAGTTTGGCCTATCCAAAAAAGAAAATATATTTTGGGTCAGCATAGCATCATTATGATTATGAACCTGTCTAAAAAGATAGGAAACATGTTAAGTCAGATCTTTCTCACTTTAGAAATAGCTACTTTACATCACTGTACATATGACTTCTTTCTCTTTTAATTATATATATATATATATGTATATATATATATATATATATATATATATATGGAGTTAATCCCTTGATAGCGCTAGCAAAATGGGGTATTTGCTAGCGCGATCTAGACCGTCCATCCTGAAAGATGGACGGCTCAGATCGCGCCTTTTTTTAAAACTGTCAGTAGTCCGAGACACTGTGTCGCGGACGGGATTTTTTTTACCTTTTTGCCCCTTTTTAGCCAATTTGTTCTTTAATTTTTTTGTATGGGTCTTACGACCGAATTACGTATTTAACAATTCTACTATTTAAACAAAAAAAGTTTAAAACACATAACAACACACAAGCAGAAGCAAAGGCATGTAATAGCACAGACCAGCTTGTTTTGTTTTGTTTTTTTTTTTCTAGTAATTAACGACGCTTTTCTTAATTCAATACGTATATGGTCAATAAATTACCAAAGATTTAAGGCCTTAATTTTTATGTAACCTGGTAACTAAACTTAAAATTCTACCTAACCTACAGTTTGTTCTCACTAGTACTTTGTTTTCATTTCTTTGTGCTTGAAACATGAAAAAGATTTGGAGAAGTTGAAAACAAGCATGTATCATTGTTGGTAAGCATTTCCTAAGACAATGGAACTAATAAAAATTTATTAGACATATTTGTCCCGAATTCTAACATCAATATAAAAGTACTTGTACGTTGTTTGAATCCTTTTTGAACACTTCATTTGTGCCAAAATAGGTAGAGTAAACTCCGAAAAAGGATAATATCATTAAATTATTTGAGTTTAGGGATAAATCATAGTAAAAAAAATTGTGTTTTGCTGTAACAACACTTGTGCCATTTGACCAAACAAAATACCGGTGGAGTTAAATATGTTTACTAAATACTTGCCTTCTCTCTTGTCACTGCATTTTTCTCCCCTGATCACCACCATTGTCCTCCACCACTGACAACCACTATAGCACCGACCCAATACCACACCACCAGCCACCAAACAATCAGCCGAATCCAACGTCTCTCTTTGTCTCTCTCTCTCTCTTTCCGCCACAATCACACCAAAACCATCATAAGCGTCATCATATGCACTCACACACATATTGGTGGTGTCACCCTTGTAATGGGTCTTGCCCCTGCACTTGACGACGACTGTGTGTTTTTGTGTGCACGTATGTTTATGTGTGTGCGGTTGGTTATGTTGGGATGATGCAGTGGTAGTGTCATGGTGGTATTGAGGTCAGGATCCAGAAAGTCAACTGAGGGGGGGGGGGGGACAAAAAGGTATAAAAAAGATTAATGGCTAACATAAAAGAATTAAGTAAGTTCAACTTCGCATAAAATATTAAAAATATTAAAATTAGAGATAATTCATTAAATCCTTACAAAATAAGAAAACATAAGAAAAGTAACTCTATACATCGATGGTGAAAGTGGAACTCGACGTTTTTTATAGTCACAAAAGTCATCAATGATCGAGCTTATAGTAAACGTCTATACAATCTCTCTCTCAATGTGTACAATCAAAGAATCCGGGAGAAAATCATCATCTATCTTATTTTGGAGTTGAGTTTTGACCATCTTCATATATAGCCAAAAATGTTCGTTCAGTATAGTGACTTATATGCAGAATAAATTGCTCGTCTGACTACTAGTCATTTAATTTTACCATTCATAGTAATTTATCTAATTTAGTAAGGTTAGTCAATAACGAATTACTAATCTTACATGAAAGAAGCTTACCTCTTACGATATAGATGTATTACTAATGTGATATTAATTTTATGAGTACAATAGTCACGTATATGTTAACATACTATAAGAATTTTAAACTGAAAAAAAAAACTAATCTTGATCGATACACGTAATCTGGAGATCGAATTTAAATTTAGAACTTGGAAGATAAAGATGGAGCAAAAGAATGAAAAGAAGAAGACTATGATGGCCAGTGATAGAGAGTCAAAAACACAACAAAACAAAATCCTAACTAATTAATGTTACGATATAATGACATTTTCATAAATATCTTAAATAAGAATAATTATTATTTAAAGAACTAAAAAAAATACCAAAAGTTTTTTTTTTGTATTTTTTTTTGGGGGGGGGGGGGGGGGCATATGGCCCCCGTTGGTCATGAGCAAGTATCTGCCCCTGATTGAGGTGGTTGGAGTTGAAGGGATGAGAGGGAGGGGGGATTGGGAGAGAGAGAAATTTGGGGGGTGGGGGGAGAGAGAGATGTATATAACACGTATTTAGTGTCAAAAACATTTTAAGGATAGTATTAGGTATTTTTAAAATATGAAATTACCACGTTAGCCGAAATCTTTGGTTAGGGTCACAAAATCTCAACGTTAGAGGAATTTGATACAAAATTTTAACATTTTAAATATAGTGTGCACCTTGTGAAAACCGTATTTTTTTTACTGTAGTTTAGTCCTAAACTCCAGAAATTCAGCGGTGTTAATCCTTACAAGAATGGTTGAAACTGTACTTATACTGTTATGGTAAAAAGTGCATTTTAAGAAAAGTGAATTTGATGTTTCAAAAATGTACTATGGAAAAGGCAGATAGAGGCAAATTTTTTGAAAAAGCAAATACGAAAGCAACGGAAAAGCTAATCAAACATAGTCTATTTGCAAGAAAATAGGAGAGTAAAAAGCTATGTTTAAGAAATCTAATGAATATGACATTTAAGATATCAGAAGAAAGACACATATTTCAAGTTACTGCATTTTTAACTATTTATACATCTATCCCCTTCTTGGTGAGTACCTTAAACATTGATAAAAATAAAAATCTGCAAAAGCTATAAAGTTATAAAGAAATTCCACGTTAGTTAAAACGCTCACATGCCTATATCTTGCCAAACCATAATCCTATGTTGATGTACTAGAAAACTACCGTAAAATACACACTAGAGACAAAATTTTGTCACTATAAATTTTAGTGAGAAAAGTGTACATAAAATAGGAAATTGCAGGAGAGCACATTAGCAGATGCACCTTTAATTGAGAAATGTTAGTATATAGAGTTAGTGTTCTAGATTTTTCTAGTTATTCAGTCTATACAGGGGTGTTTATGTCATTGTACAAATGTTATACATGTATATATATGTGAGTCTTATCCTAATTAGGGTTAAGGTGCCTCACTTTTCTCATGGTATCAGTCGCCAATTGATCCAGTCCCCTCTGTGTTTTTTTGCTGCTTCATGGCTCCTCTATCAAGTTCTTCTACAGCCCTTCTCCCCTCCTCTCATGATATTCTTCTTGTTCCCATTACAGCACCTGTTATATCTCAACTTGAGACCATCGTTACTGGTTCAGTGGCTGCCACTATTGCTGCTTCATCTCTGCAATCACCTTCCATCGAATCTGTTGTGACAGTCCCCTCTTCTCCATTCTCCTCTTCCGTTACACACCAAGCCCGTTCCCCTACTGGTATGCCTTTTGGTTCTTTCTCCTCTAACTTCCCTTTTCTCCAACAATCTGTTGTTCCTCCCTTCTGGACTCAGCAATACTCCACTACTTCAGGCCCTATCCCCACATCTTATCCCTCACATAGCATTTTACCCATGCCGTCGTAACCGTTTACTGTTCCTCCCCATGGTTACCCAACACCCATATCTCCTACATCTCCTTCAACCATGCCCACATCGTCTCTTATGCTTATTGCTCCTAATATCACCCATCTGGTATCTCTCAAATTGGATGCCAATAATTATTTATTGTGGAAATCTCAGTTCATACCCGTTTTGATCAGCCATGATCTCCTTGGTTTCATATATGGCTCTTTCCCTTGCCCCTCTTAATATATCACTGATGCTCATGGTCACCCAATGCTCAATCCAGCCTATTCATCTTGGCTTCGCACTGATCAAAGTTTACTATCGTGGCTCAAAGCCACTCTCACCAAAGATGTTCTTCAAGAGGTCCATGAACTTACTTCTTCGCGTGATGTCTGGCTCATTTTAGAGCGTCGTTTTCTCGATCAATCTACTGCAAAAGAACTGCAGTTAAAACTTCAACTGCAGTCTCTCAAGAAAGGTCATCAGTCCATGGCACAACACCTTCTGTCTCTTTACAGCTCCTTGCCTATAGAGGAACCCTCTTGTTTTACTCAAGCAATCAAGGACCCTAAATGGCATGCCGCTATGGCGGATGAATTTAATGGGTTCTTGTGCCACATGATCCTACTAAAAATCTTGTTGGCTCTAAATGGATTTATAAGGTGAAACTAAATTCTGATGGGTCCATTGAACGTTTTAAAGCTCGTTTGGGTTTTAATCAACAAGCTGGTATTGATTTTTATAAGACATTTAGTCTGGTGGTGAAACCCACTACAGTCTGCACTGTGCTCACATTAGCCGTTTCTCGTTCTTGTCTTATTCGTCAATTGGATGTCAAGAACGCATTTTTACATGGTACTCTGACTGAGGAAGTCTATATGAAACAACCTCCTGGTTTTGTTGATTCTCATTATCATAATCATGTTTGTAAGTTGTAGCGGGCTATTTATTGAAGCAGCCCCTCCCTCGTGTTTGGTTTCAACACTTCAGCTCTTATCACTTGCATGAAGGTTTTTCTTGTAGTAAGGCGGACAATTCTATGTTTGTGCGCTAGTCGGCTTCTAGTATGCTGGTTTTGCTTCTATATGTGGATGATATCATCTTGACTGGCAGTGATTCTGTTGAACTCTCTTCTTTTGTTGACGCCATCTCTTCTCAGCTTGCTATGAAAGATCTCGGTGACTTGCATTTCTTTTTGGGCATTAAGGCTCGTCGAGATTCTTCAGGTTTATTTTTATCACAAACTCATTATACTGCTACCTTGCTTCAACGATTTGATATGCTTGGCGCCAATTTTGTTTCTACTCCAATGCCATATACTCCCCTGTCATTACATCATGGTGATCTTTTGCCTGATCCGACAGTGTATCGCAGCATGTTTAGCGCTCTTCAATATTTAACAATGACTCGGCCTGATATTGCTTACTCTGTCAGTATTGCCAGTCAATTTATGCATTCTCCTTGTACCTCTCTTTACATATGGTTAAGCGCATTTTTAATTACTTAAAGGGCACTGTGCGCCATGGCCTTCTCTTGCGCCCTATTTCTGATTTATCTCTATTGCTTATGCTTATGCTGATTGGGCTAGATGCCCTGATAATCGTCTTTCTACTTCTGGCCATACTTTATTTTTAGGCTCCAATGTGGTCTCTTGGAGTGCCAAGAAGCAGCCTACTGTGTCTCGTTCTACTGCTGAATCCGAGTATCGTTCTGTTGCCTATGCCGTTGCCGAATCATATTGGTTATGTCAACTTTTGCGTGACCTCAGGGTTTTTCTGCACCGGCCTATTATTGTTTACTGTGACAATGTTAGCGCTACTTATCTTGCTGCTAATCCGGTCTTTCATGCTCGCACGAAGCATATTGAGATTGATTTTCACTTTGTTCGTGAGAAGGTTGCTAGTGGTGATATTGTTGTTCGTTATGTGTCCACATCTGATTAACTTGCTGACATCTTTATCAAAGACTTATCTCGTTTGAAGTTCCATTAGTTGAAGAATCTGTCCGTTGTTTCACCTCGTTCAGATTGAGGGGGAGTGTTAGTATATATAATTAGTGTTCTAGATTTTTCTAGTTATTCAGTCTATACAGGGGTGTTTATGTCATTGTACAAATGTTATATATATATATATATATATATATATATATATATATATGTGTGTGTGTGTGTGTGTGTGTGTGTGTGTGAGTCCTACCCTAATTAGGGTTAAGGTGCCTCACTTTTCTCAAGAAAAAAAATATTAAAACTCAATATAGTTATAATCGCAATTTTATAGGATACTCCCTGCTCAAAATTACAATTGAACTCGCGAAGAGTTTGTTGACTTAAATCAGAGGACTAAACCATTTTTGCAACAGTAAAAACAGAGAGTAACACCCTTCAATTGCTAGAATTGTTTTGACAAAAGTCAGATGTTGAAAACAAATCATAACTCCCTTTATTTTCCCCCTAGCATAGCTCACTTCAGTAAAAACCCCACATCCTATATATGTTATTGCCATGCATACTACCAAGGAATTATGTACAACACATGTTTAAAATGGCCGCCAGAGACTTAGAAATTCACTTGAGTGATCATCTCCATTAAATCAAGCTCCTTACTAACTTCACACTGCATCAGTGAAGGCATATGATCGTATGGCATAATCTGATCCATTCCAAAGCTTTTATCTGCTTCTGCACTATCCCCATGATCAAAAGCTGGCGGTGTAGGTAAATCATCAAGAAGAGAATCCATGCTGCCAGTTTCTTCAAACAACTTCTCATCCAAAGCAAATTCAGGGACCTCATCAAAATCATAATTATCCGGAACTAATCTGTCACTTGGGCAAAACTCCGCCATATCTGGTGCCTCTTCATGACTTGGTGCTCTTGTCATCAAAGCATCATTCACTGAAGCATTATTTTTTCGGTTGTTGCTCGCCTTGCCATCTAGGTTCAAGCTTTTTATGTAGTTTTGGAGGAGAGAGCTAGGCCTTGGCCATTTGGTTCGACATTTTCGCCTCGAGTACTGCCTTCTTTTTGTAGCATTCCAGTGGTTCTTGATGGAGTTTTCTGTTCTTCCTGGCAATCTCTTTGCAATTTCTGCCCATTTGTTTCCAACTTCTGCATGGGTCTGTATTAGGATCCTATCCTCTTCCTCTGTCCATACGTCTTTCTGCATGCAAAGGAAATATTTTTTGTGTTACACTTCAGTTGCCTATCTTCGAAATATTCCTTGTGTTGATAAGGATGACACGTTACCATCAATAACCAATAAAGAGGTTATCCTATGAAACTGGATGGAAAAAACACGCGAACTGCAATCTTGTAATGAACATGTTTCCTCGGTTACTTCGAGTGGGAAAGGAAAGCATATGAAATGAAACCCACAAAGGATTCTATTTACTCGAAGAACTTAAAAAATGGCAGTATATATATATATATATATATATATATATATATATATATATATATATATATATATATATATATCATATTTACAGGAACAGTACTGAATATGTAAGAGGGCACGGATAACTTATACATGGCTAATGCTGAAATGACAATTATCAAGAAATGAATCAGGATGATTTCTCAAGATTGATGTAATAATCTCTTTTCCTAATGCATTGTTCGAAAACCTAGTTATAGCAATTGTTAAATATTGCACAAATTGAAGCATGTAGAATTATGTAAGTATTCTTAAAAAGTTGTAGGGAACGAAACCTTAATGTCCGGTCTAAGATGATTGTGCCATCTCTCTCTACACTGCTTCCCTATCCGTCCTTTCAGCATCTGAGCAATATGCGACCATTTTCTCACTCCAAACTTTTCCACCAGATGGATTAGGAGCCTGCATGAAAAAGGAATAATATAAGATCATACATAGCCGTATAACAAGCTTAAGACCAAGCACAAAAATAAAAACTAGATAAATAGGAAAATAAACGCAATAAATAGTGCAATATTGGAGGAGGAAAATGAGACAAGTGCTCAAAAAAAGGAAAAAAAGAAAAAAAAAAGAAAAGAATCTAACCTATCTTCTTCAATGGTCCATTGCCCTTTGGTTGAATAAGACTTCTTCCGATTTTTGCATGGTTTTCTCGTGGACACACTAATCTTTTTCACGCCAACTTCCTTGTTGTAAGAGTTTTCCGCTGTTATGCACGAGCCTTCATCCGGTACCGCAAAGTTCAAAGGTTTCACATCATAAAGCTCGAAAGGCACCGCACTCCGGTCGGAAGGGTTACCGTCGACCGGAGTTCTCCTCGGGTTATTCAAGTACACACCACCACTGCCACCACCCTCACCCTCAAAGTTTTGCATGACCAGGCTACCATATGCGGCAAGTTCTTCAAATGGCTTGAATTCATATGAGTCCAGATCCATCGGAGGAGACCCGCAAGCAAACGGGTCGAAAGGGTCGAAAGAAGTTGTTTGGACCCCGAAAACGGGGTTCAGTGATGACACTGTGAGAGAAAACTTGGTATCAAAGTTCTGTAAATCTTGAAAAAGGCCTTTTGAACAGCTATCCAGGGAAAATTCATATTCTGGCTCTGGTTTCAAGTTCTTGTTTGGATCTCTTGATTGCGGTTCGAAATCCATGAGAAAGAAAACATGAAAAACTGAGGAAGGACTTTGGCGGAATGCTGTGGAATTCTTTCTTTTTCTCTCCTTAATTTGTTGTTACTTAATAGGGTTAGGGAGGCATTTATTGTAGTGAGGATTTATAATGACATTAATGGCGTCATACAAGGCTTAAATAGTAGAGGACTAAGTTTATAACTTAGTCAAATACCGGACAAAATACTTACCAAATTTCATCAAGGCTACTAATGATTGTGCTCTTAAGTAAATGTCCAATCTTAGATTTTCTTGGGTCAAAGGACACCCATATTTGAGATACTTTGTCACTTAATCTCGTCTCAGCCACAGATTTGGAAACATAGTAGGCATTTGGTTAGCATAATTGTTATCGATCTAAGGGTAATTGTATAGAGTTGAAGGACAAGACTGCCCAGTATTAAGAGTTAATAGCACAGAACTTTTAACAAGTTGTAAAAGTAAATTAGAAGATTATGATATGCTGACTGACTAATTAGGAATTCTTGAAGGATTACATTGCCCAGTCTTGTTTTTTTTTTTCCTTTTTTTTCTTGATATTTTAATTTGCTAAAACTATCATGGTTCCTGAAATTAAGGTTTTAGGAGAAGAATATTGTGACCGGTCAATAACTGGTGAATTCAACCTCTGAGCAAACCCTAATCATCCTGAAAGGGTAAATTTGTAAGGAAAATAAGGCAATATTTCGAGAAAACCAAAAATGTCCCTAAGCATATTAAATGAGTGATTGTGCTTGGTAACGGAAACCTCTCTCTCTTGCATTAAAGTTATAATAACTAATGTCATTAAAAGAATGTTTGTAATATTAAATTTGGTCCTAGTCCAGGACGAGGTAGAGAAGTCACTTTAAACATGTTAATTCCGCTATTTAATAAACTCCTAATTGACTAGACAAGCGAGAGTTAGAAAGAAATTTGTCACATTTAATAGCACATGAAGAATGTTCTCAAGTACTTGTGAAAATATGAAAATGTTGTGCTTTGTGTTCCCGACCTATTCTGGTCGCACCCAAAGGCCCACTAGGGGTCCTATTTCGCACGACACGTCTGCACAAGCAACAGTCAGTATTCAACGTTTTCAATTGGTCAAAGACATGCACGCTCAAGTCACGTGACTTCGTCATAAAAAAACTCATCCTTGCGCGACTGCTCATCACGCTCTGACCGTCGCACATCGCCCGTCAGCACACCTTGGCGCTTATCGAAGGAAGTCGGCCTCGACCTTGGCCTCCCCCTTGGGGTCGGCCTTGGCCTTCCTCAAGGGTTGGCCTTGGCTTTCCCCCAAAGGGTTGGCCTTTGGCTTCCATACTCAGCATCTTCACTACTCTTCAAGGCACCGGACATCACTACGAAACCCTCGTCGCGCAGACGTCACTCCGTGACCCCCGTCGCGCGGACGTCACTCCGCGACCCCCGTCGCGCCGGACGTCACTCCGCGACCCTGGTCACGCCGGACGTCACTCCGCGACCCCTGTTGCCTGGACACCACTCCGCGACCCCCGTCGTGCCAGACGTCACTCCGCGACCCTCGTCGCCTGGACGTCACTCCGCGACCCCCGTCGTGCTGGACGTCACTCTGCGACCCCCGTCGCGCTGAACCTCACTTGATGACTCCGTTGCCCGGACTCACTCTGCGACCCCCATCGCGCTGGACGTCACTCCGCGACCCCCGCCACCGGCGTCTGGGCGTCGCACTCCAACACTCCGCCGCACCATGCGTCGCGCCACTGATACAATCGCGCTCCCTGGCTCCTTGTCACACTACAGTACCCCGGCACCTTACACATTCCGTCGCGCCGTCTTCATAATTTTCGTCGCCGTGCCTATGGGGCACTTCCATGACATGTGCCCCCGGCACCAGGTATGGTCTCGCGACGGTCGTCACCACGCCCATGAGCCACTTCCATGACATGTACCCCCAGCACCAGGTATGGTCTCGTGCTGTAAGCACCGCGCCCATGCACCACAATCAATGTCTCGTACTGTAGGCACTGCGCCTATGCGCCACAATCATGTTACATGCTTCCAGGGGGCTTCGTTCGTAGTGCTTTGGCACGAGGACCCCTCGCAGCGAGATCGGCTCGTTACCACAAAGCCATCGCCGCCACGGGATAAGCTCGTTACCATAAAGCTATCGCCGTCTTCATTCCGAGGGGCTCCGTTCGTAGTGCTCCAGCACGAGGACCCCTCGCAGCGGGATGGGCTCATTACCACAAGGCCATCGCCACCACAGGATAGGCTCGTTAGCATAAAGCTATCGCCGTCTTCATTCCGGGGGGCTCCGTTCATAGTGCTTCAGCACAAGGATCCCTCGCAGTGGGATGGGCTCGTTACCACAAAGCCATTGCCGCCACGTGATAGGCTCGTTACCATAAAGCTATCGCCATCCTCATTCTGGGGGGCTCCGACATGAGGACCCTTCACAGCGGGATGGGCTCGTTACCACAAAACCATCACCGTCTCCTCCGAGGCACTATCTCCGCCAGGGTGTCTTCGTGATTGGCCTACGTGCTCCAGCACTGGGGGCTTGCGTCAACACCCCTATGGACTATGACCCTCGGGTCACTCCGAGACAGGAGCAGGTCTCCGGAGGGCATCGCATCTAGTCCGTCTGGCAGTTGGGCGTTGGGTCTTCCCCACCACTGCCAGGCCTATGGGACTCTGCAAGGGCTTGGATTGGTGGCTAGATCAAGGGGTTCTTTGGCCACACCGACGCTGTGGGAGTCAGTCTTTCTAGACAGACAGAGTGACGCTGTGTGGGGTAGCCCGGGTGAATATGCGATTCGACAGTCCGTGGAGCACCGGCACCCGTGGACCCCCAGTGACGTGTCACTCCCGGGGAGCGCCATGTGCTGGTTGTGACATCATCATCTCAACCTCTATAAATAGAGGTCTTGACAATTCATTTGGCAGGCTTGGACATTTCTGACAGTTGAACATTCTCAAACTTCTCACTTTCTCACTCTAGAATCCTAGAGAGAGAAACATACCGGACCTTGACTCTAGACCTAAGCATCGGACTGTGACTGTCATCGTGTATTCACCCTGCGCCCTCGTCCTCGCAGCACTGCCACCCTCAGACTCTGTCTGGGAAGCCCTTGGTCTCTACCCTTGCTGTGTCTCACATCAACATATTTGGCATCTGACTCGGACTGCATTCCTTGTGGCACCTCCACGTCGACTGCGAACCCACTTTCCTTGGCATCACCTTGAAAATGGAAGAAATGATAAGCGGGACACATGATTGAGAGGGTTTGACTGAAGATAAATCCGATTGATGAAAAACTGAAAACGCTATTCATTGTATCAATAACGGTCCAAGACTATGGTGAAGCGTAGTCGTTTGAGATCGGTACATACTTGATGCATCTAAAGATAAGGTGATGTTTGATGAAAAGCAAGGATATGTGGAGATGGTGGTGGTTTATGATAGAAATTGTTGCACTAGTCGTTAAAGAGTTTTTACTCTAATTAATATATATTTAAAACTTAATTATTAATATACTCTATTTTAAAACTTATTTACCTGCATACCACACTTTTAGAAATCGCTGTTTGAAACCACGATTTCAAAGAAGAAATCGCTATTTCTTTATTTCTACTGTAAAGTAGAAATTAATGTTTCAAACATCAATTTATACCTTGAAATCGTGGTTTTATACAACGTTTTCAAAAAATATGGTATGTGGGTAAATAAGTTTAAAAAAGGAGTAAATTGATAATTAAAATTTAAAAATGTTTTAATTAAGAAAAGAATTCGTCGTTAAAAGCAGGCAAGGATTTCCTTTTTTTTCACCCTTTTGTTAAGCTGAAACATGGTACGACCTGAGTGAGTTATTAAAAAGGGAAAATGTTGGACTGTACTAATGTTAGGCAATATCCTTGGCCCAGATTTAAGTGCAGTAACATGCAATAAGTTTAAGGGACGGCTTCATTATACTCATTTTTTCGATGTTAGGACAAAATTATGGTCAAGCATGTAAAGTTTTGACATGTAACAGTACGTGACCAAAGACATAATTTTTATGAGTCATGCTCATCTGTCATCACCCGTTAAGTAAGTAGAATTTTTTTATTGATATTATGAATACGTATTTTAATATGTCAATGCAGTCCGATATAGTATATAATTTTTACATTAAGAGAACTCGTACCCAAGTTTTATTTCCTTATTTTTTTTCTTGATAGCACCAGCACCATTCTCTTTGGAACACCACCACAGCCCCACCCCAACACCACCAACCACAACCACAACCACAGCCCCACCCCAACACCACCAAACACCACGCACCCATGTGAAATTAAAATCCTCATTGCATTACCTGCATATCCTCCATGACCAACAAGCATGGCACCACATATGGCACCACCCAACACCACCACCCACCCCTGTCATTACCCAACAGCCATTAGCCTTAGCCCAGGGCAACCCCATCCCTCTCTGACACATCTTAATTCAATGGGATTTCGCAGATTTTGTAAAACCTGCCTACGACTCACCACCGCCTACCACATCACCAACAACACCACCAGACACCATCACCTGCAACACCAAAGACACCACCACCCGCAACATTAAACGACAACCCGCCTCACTACCGACACCATACCCATATCAAAATATGGCAACAAAAAAAGCATTGTTTATCGAGATGGATCAATATCCATCTCCATAAACAATGCTTTTTGGGCCGTGATGGGTAACGGCCGCATGTGGGTTAAAAGGTGGTGAGTAATGGTGGTGGTTGCGGGCCGTGGATGGCAGAGGTGACGTGGACTAACAGCGGTGGTATGACGGAGACGAGAGAAGGGAGGGACTGAGAAGTAGAGAATGAAAGGAAAGGGAAGAGCTCAGTTAAGTGAAAAATATCAACGCTGAGATATATTATAAAATTCCTTCATCAGACGATACCTCTAATATTTGTTCAAACTAATAAATACGCATGTAATTTTACTCATCTCAAATAGATGAGTGTAATAAATCTATAGGGAAATGACTATTTCCACACCCTCACATGTGTGTCCACACCTCATTTCTCGCTAATAGGTATAAGTGTATTGTCTCTTATGCATTTTTTTAATGACAATTGAGAATGTTGACAATTATAAGATAATAGTATAAAAAAAGACGCTCCATTAGCTTAACTCTCAACAACGTTGCTCTAACATCAATAAAGCGCTACGGTATTATTCTTTCTAACAAGTACCGGTTCTATACGGAATAATAGAGCTTAGAATATAGCATTGTTCTTTATTTCATAGATGTTAGTATCTCTGGTGAACCAAAGACAAATAAACACATACAAACTGTGGTTTTGGTAACAATCAATTTAGCCGTGTGATCCAAAAGAATAAGAGAATCAACAAATTTGTAGCAGTTATAACCATGCTAAGAGCATTGCAGTAAGCATTGACCCAAGCAGCCTTTGAAGTTGGACCGATGTGCTGATCAAAGAACCTTTGCTGGGAACTTGCGACGTTCCTTGTGGTGACAGTCCGGCCGGCGGCGGAGGGGAAAGCACAGGGGTGTCGCATGTGCCAAACGTTGCGTTTACCTGCACATCTTAAGGAGTACTAATCAGTCGCAGGCCAGCAACCAGTTTTTTGATCTTGGTTAAAACTCAAATGTTGCTATGTTAACCAGTAACGGAGGATAAAAACAACTGATGAAACGAGAATAAAGAAGCATTGCAGCCTAACTCCATACTGCTTTCATTTTTCTTTGCATTTTCCATCCAGAGTTCAGATGCCTGTGTCTTTCCAAACAAATTTCAGGGCGCTAAAAAAAAAAAAAAGGATTGCTCTCAAACGAAATAGCATTAAGGATTCAATTGTATAAACAGTTGATAGTAATTAATTTGCAACAGAGAGCTAAAGGAAAACTAAAGAAGAAAAATGATGGTTGCTATGTACATAAGAGAGAGATCGGATAATTTCTTTGCAATCAAGTTTTTTCCCACTACTCCCCAGTTCTGTTCAGTCTACACCTACCTCATCTTACCCATCAACTTGAAAAATATAAATTTCATTTAAAACAGCATCTAAAGGCCTATGCTGGATATGACCAAACCATCTCAAGCGACGCTCCCTAGCCTTTTCCTCAATTAGCATCGCCCCCTCTTTGTTGCGGATATCCTCATTTCTTATCCTATCCCTCCTTGTGTGGCTACACCTCCACCCAAGCATTTGCATTTTGACTACACTAATGTTTTGTGTATGGTGTTCCAAGAGCCAAGGCAAGGGGCAATATGGGAGAGATTTGCGCAAATTCATTCATCAGAAAAATCAACTTTGCTGGACTCATTACGGTGGTTTTCCCTTCAAACTTGAGAGAAATGTTCCAATCACAAAACACACTAAAAGCAAGCAAACCTCCACTATAGTCATCCTGCTCTTATCCTATGGGCAACATTCTCGTCAATCTCTCTCTCGCTGTACATTATTGATCCAATATATCTTTTTCTTGGGTCCTTGTTGACCATCCATGTTTACTTCCTCCTCGGACCTCCTAATTTTACCCAAAATGCATTCCAAGTACTTCGTCTTAGTCCAACTAAAACTAAAGCCTTTGAATTACGAGTACTATTCTGTAACTCTAACTCAATGTTTAGTCCTTCCCCATAAATAACTTACACAGTGGGATCTCATCCTGAATAATCTTACTAACCTCATCCATGACAAAAGTAAAAATACATGAGCCTAAAGCTGACACATGGTGAAGTCGAGTCGTAATTGGGAACTCACTGGTGATTACATCTGTTGTTCTCACAATGGTAGTTGCTCCATCCTTAACACATCAACATACTTGGTATGCACCCTTTCCTTTGTTAGAGCCCACCACAGAACTTTCCTTGGTGCCTTATTCTAAACTTTTTCCAAATCTGTAAAAACCATGTAAATATCCTTCCTTTGTAAAGCTCTGTATCAATCGCCTAATCAAGAAAAGAGTTTCCATGGTTCATCTCTCATGCATGAAACCAAATTGATTTTTAAGATATTTTAGTCTGGTAACCTAGACTACTTAAAAAGCCAACAGGAGAGTTTCCATGGTTCATCTCTCATGCATGAAACCAAATTGAATTTTACGATATTTTAGTCTGGTAATCTAGACTACTTAAAAAGCCAACAGGAGAGTTACTGTAACATGCCTATTTCTGAACAAGTGGTACGTATAAATAGTGACACTTGGCACCTAAAAAAATTAAATCTTAAATGAAGTGTAGTAAATAATTGCCTTTTTCTGAATTACTCTGTCTTCTCTACTATTGAGATGCATGTGCCATGAAGACTTCATGCAACTACGCATATTTACTCATTTCTTTTAATTTTTTCTGATTCCGTTGGGCGGGAGGGGGCTGTGTGTGTGTGTGTGTAATGAAGATATTAGAAGTAAGAAATAAAGATAGTGTTACAAGCGAACCTTGCAATATGCAATACTGGCGCATCCACAAGTCAGGTTGCCATTGGCTTCATCCACGGCTTCTGGAGCACCTCCACCATCACTTCTCTGCAGCAATTGACCGATGAAGTTAACAAACAATCCAGAGTCATTATTTCTGCATCTAGTAGTATATCTTAGTGACAAATGGCAGGGAAAGGTTCTATCTAGTATAGATCAGTCCGTACCTGGTAATAATCGACAGCGATGAAGTTCGGCCAGCGATTTCCAGCTGCTTGATGGCAAGTGTTCATCATACTAATTAACGCAGCAGAATTGTCGACACAAGCTTCTGACATATTAGGATTAGTGGGAAAGTAGTTCTGAAGAACTAATGATCGTGTTCTTGTGTTCATCGGAGACGATTCAGAACGACTTGGACAGGAACCAGCTTTCATCCCATCATTCCCGTCTGCATTTTCACCCCAGTATTAAAAGTGGCAAAGATATCTGAATTTAGACGATGGAGAAGTTGAACTCTCCCCAGAGCTTATAAATAAACATAGAAAAAGAAGTATTTTTGGCATTTTTGCTCTCCCAATAAACTTGTTTAACATGTTGCCTTGGGTACTATTGCACCATAATATGCATATTGGGTGATAAAGAAACTCACATTGGTTTTCCACCACGTATCTCCACTCATAGGCAATACCCTCAGAGGCCTCCTTAGATGATATAGAAGTGAAGACCACCAACCGTTGATTCTGCCGGACCATATCATCCACTGTTGGCCAATCTCCACCACTTTTAGGCATCCCAGACACAGGAAACCAATATTTACTGAGGCCCGATGCATTAAAGACCTTTGTTAATCCCTGCGGGGATTTGACATAATCCTCGATGAAAATGGTGATAATTTCTGTCGGGTTTGCTTCCAAAAACGCTTGAATCTCCTTGAGCACATTAATAGCAGGTTGCTAGAAAAAGATTCACTTGTAAGCAGAAAACACTCTGTAGCATATATACAACTAGACTGAGTATCATGGGCAGACTTACAAATGCAGTGACATTGAAACATCTGCCGCTAAAGGAGTGACACAACCAGATGTCATTGTTGAAGTCGTACATATCAAGCATTAGCCCTCGAACTCCGTTCTACAGAGAAAGTTTCCCTTAGCATGGCATTTTCTTTATTCAAGTAAGAGATTTAACTTAAGCGTCCAGAAAGGGACAAACCTCATGTACACTAGAATTATACACAAGAAATTGCATTATAGAGAACAAACATCTCCACAGAGGATGGCCGGTACTCCTCTATCTATATAAACGTCAATCTGAACACTTCCCCTTTCTCAAAAGCCTGACGTATCATGAAGACGTTCTATCCTCCTTCTATCCAAATATCAAAGTATATTCTAGACCAAGAATAGTAAGGAAGATGCAATTGACATATTAATATATTATCTAAACCCCCCCCCCCCCTTCTCCCCCTTCCAAGTTCACACTCAAAATGGTAGAGAGAATAAGCTTAAGTTTGGAGGGTACATCTGAAGTAGTGTCTTGATGCTTGCTGCATTTAGGAAGATCTAAGTTGAGGTTGTGGTGTTGTAGATCTGAGGTCCGATGCATAAGATTCAAGATCTAAATTCAGCTGCAATGGCAAAAGCAAAAAGAGACAAGGTCCGACGATCATAAAGGTTTCAGGATGAGGTCTGACGACCAGAAAAGAGACCCGAGAAACCAGGGCCGGGTTGAGGTTTGGCAACCATGAAAAAAGAAGACCTCAGCCGAATTCCGACAATTATGGAGGTCTTGGGGTGTAGTCCGTCAACCATGGAAGATACGCGTGCAAGAGAGTGGCGCGCATGAAAGATCCCATTAAAGTCAAGTGATGCACCGCCATCAAGCCACGCGTGAGGTCACGAAAAGATGATTGTTCCAACATGGTTGCTGGCGATTGTTCTGAAGTTTATTTCTAAAGCTTCATGTCGATAGCCTATGGAGACGGAAAATTGCAGTAAAAAAAGAAGGGAAAAAGACAACTGACGACGATTAAAAGGCATGCTGTGGTACTGAAAAATTACTAGGGTCCTAATGGGAGCGAAGGTCACAAGGAAGAAAAGAAAGACCAAGATTCTAAACTCAAGAAAAAAAAGAAGAACAAGAAAAGAGGAAAAAAAACACGAGTTGGCCTGGCAAACGGCACAGGGCCGTCAGCGGAAATTTGTGGGAGTGGTTAAAAGACTCAAAACAACGGATCATACCGCTCCGATACCATAATAGAAAAGGTGAAGGGGATACACTTATATTAGAGAGCAAAATAAAACAGAGTACTAATCCTAGAGAAACTAGGAAAGCTATAGATAGACCTAGGATAATACGGAATAGGCAACTGACATACTAATACATTAGCTAACAATATATTATCTACCAAGAAGATTTAACAAAGAAGAGCCCAGTCATCAACTCAAGCGCAGTTATCCGAACTGGACTGATCATTAAATCAAACCGCTTCACGGTTCACTAGTTCAATTGGTGGTTCAAGTAAAACCTCGAGCGACAACTTTGTCCATAATATGGAAAGCATCGGGGTGGGGGGTGGGGTGTGTGTGTAAGTACCCTAGTTTCAATACCCGAGACGAAGCTACCACACTCACAAATAAAAGTGGAACATCACCCTAGAATCTCCCGTCACAACATTCCATCAGGTCCCAGAGCTTTAACCTCCATTCATGCACTCGTGTCAAGTAGTAGCTTGCCACTCATACAAAAATGGCAATAAAAACCTTAGTTGCACAAAGCGGGGGCGGGAGCGGGAGCGGGGGCGGGGGCGGGGGCGGGGGCGGGGGCGGGGGCGGGGAAGCGTAAGCACCAAGAAGAATCTGAGGTTGGGAGCGGCTTGAATAAATAAATGCGTAAAGAGTATTATCATTTGTTTAGCATAGTTTACATAGATAGCAACAACAAATAAGGAAACTTTAAGGACTTGAAGGAAGAGAGAAACAAGGAATTGAGTTGAAAAGAGCTTGATTTTCATGTATTCTATCACTTGTTCCATGCATCTCTATCCAGCTAGCGGGATCGAGTTCCCATCTTAGCTTGGGACGAGATCCCATGGAGCTCCTAACTTGAGATCGCAAAAGTGAGTTTTCAAGAGAGAAACGCCACCATATTAGGAGTTTCTTGCAACTAAGATAAAAACTGAATCAAGCCAAGTATTAGTTTGTTCCCTCTCCCCATCCCCCCATGTTGCATCCCTACCCAGAAACAAGGCCGGTAACTTGCTTAATTTTTCTTGCACCAAAACAGCTGCGTAAGGTAATGCCAAAATTCGTCCTTCATAGACAGCAATTTGTCAGAAACATTGGAGTTGACACTTTACAGGGTAGTTAACAGCATTGATAGCACATCTCCACGTGAACAAATGTTGAATGTGACATGTAGGTGCAACAGAAAAGCTTATTTTCTAATCTAAGCGAACATGGGTGTCAATTATTCTCACACACCTAATCCTTTGGCTTACTCAAATTACAGAAACACTTCATGTAACGACTGGTGCCAAGGCTAAACTACGAACAGTGTCAGGGAGTCTTTGGTCAATTGGATAAAGAGCAAGGGCGTTACAGTAAAATCAACGAGCCAAGCGTCCTAATTTTGACCAATGTCAAAGCAAAGGTGGCAAAGCAGTTGAGAAAAAATCAACAAACAAAAGGTGGAAAGTAAATTCGTTTCGGCAAAAAGGGAATTAAAACCCCAAAAAGGAACACTTTCAGGTGAGAAAAGTTTGAGGAATATGTACTCGGAGCTGAGCGGTAACGGAATCTTCCTGATTGGTCGGAGCGAGAAGAGGGGAGCCCGTGGCCGAGGTGGCACCCCGCAACGCAAACGAATTATGGGTCGTCAGCCATGAGTACCGATTGAACGGTAGCCCTTTTACCTGGTCAAACAGAGAACCGCCGCACCCAGTCAAATTCAATGTCGAAAAAAAAAATCGCTAGCAAGAACAGCGTTATTTGAAATTTAAATTAAAAAACAAACCTTGGAGGTCGGAATCAAGGGTTGAATGCGGGTGCATCTGGGGCGGGTGTTTCCATTAGCAGGGCACGTGTCACAGTGTAATCCGGCGTCGCAGTTGTTGCCGGAGGAACAAGTTTCGCCGATCTGTTACACCGAAAAGAAAAGAAGATACTCAAAATTCAGGCGAATGATCACGAAGAGATACAAGTACTAGATGAGATAATTAAGATGCAGGCCTTGAGGGCTGATGAACAGGCGACGAGACAAACTGTGATGAACAGAGCTTTCACAAGAAATACGTTGGTCCCCTGCAAATAGTGAAGGCAGAGAGATCGCTTGCGTTAGGGATTGTGAGAGTGAGAAGGAGAGGCAAGTGTAAGGAACAAAGATTTTGCATGCCTGCATTTTGGGCTTTTCCCGAGTTATGGGTGTGTGCGTCTCTGTTGGAGAGAGATTGTTGGTGTCTGTCTCTCTCACTCTTCCGTGCTCAGATATACTTTTGGGAAGTTTATTGGGTTTTGAGTTTTTATTCTGCCGGAGGACATAAACAACAACTTCCGTGCGTAACTTTTGGGTCGGCGTTGTTGCACTTTCTACTTTTAAGTTGGGTGCATATAATTTTTGCCGCTTTTTAGATTCTCCAGCGACAAATGAGAGTTTATGTGACTAGTTGTCACACACGATTATCTATTTTCTAGAAGAATTATGGTTGAAAACTAAGTCAAATTAATGTAAAGCGACTGGTAAGCCGAATTGAATCAAGTTTTATGCAAGAAGAATATTATTTTTTTCACAATTTTTATTGGTGAGATAGATTTGCAAAGTATTTTCTTCTTATGCTAAATTACTTCTTGCTAAAATACCGTTTTCCTAGTGTTTTCGCTTTAGGCAATAATAAGTTTCTAAACCCTCAATATTTAGTAAATTACACGAGGCATCCCTAAATTTAAACACGATAGTAGCTAATTCCATAAATTTCGTTTTTGGTAATTTGTACCTTAAAGTTTCATGAGTTTAGCATCTAAAACCCTCCTGCTATTTTTCGGGCAAAAAACTTGTTGGAATGGTGCCATGACCCTTTTTTTTTGTGGGGGGGGGGGGGGGGGGGGGGCATTTATGGCACATTATTCTCTTTCTTTTTTCTAATTCATCTTTATCCTCCCCCACCACCTCCCTCCTTCCATCATATTGCCACTACCCGCTCCGAGCTCGCACCTTCCTAATCCTCTTCTGCAACAGTTCCAAGGTTGATGAGACCACCCTCAATCTCAGGTTCACCATGGTATCACTACCGTGGATTACCTAAACTATGTTTACAGGTTAGTAGATCAACAGTGGTAGTGGTGGCTCACCAATTGGTAGATCGATAGTAGTGACTTTGCTGGCAGTTGGCGATCATAGTGGTTCTAGGTAAATTCGCTACCAAATTCGATGTGTGGTGGGGAGAGACAGAGAGAGGTGTGTGCCGATGGTGATGGTGGTGCCATGACTGAAGATGGACTAAAAAGAGGATGAATGATCTCCCCCCCCCCCCCCCCAAGTCGAGCCAAATCACCTCTCTGGCGATTTCTTTGCCCGAAAAATGGCGGGTGTTATATGCCAAATTTAGAAGACTTTATGGTCCGAGTAAGCAAAAATGAAACTTATGATGTCGGCTGCTATCGTGGGTAAATTGGGGGCAAAAATGTAATTTACCGTTCAATGTTTTCTAAATGTTTGATTCGACGGCTTGAGAGATGAAGGAAGAGCTGGCCCAACTTTTTTTTTTCTTCCGAATTTAACTAGTCAAGTTATTAGCACAAGTTTCAACATTATTTATTAGATTTTATACTTTCGTTTGCCTCCAAATGAATGTGAAAAGGGCATAAGTATAAGATCGTCACTTTCAAGAAAAGAGAGAGAGGATGGGAGCAAAACATTACAAAGTCTTTCTTTCTTCCTTCTCTTAGAACTCTTTCTCTCTAAACTAGATTTTCGTTAATTATGACATAAAGCACATTGTTATTTGAGATCAAACTACATAACAATAGCAAGAGAATGAGGCAAAAATTGTAAAAATCCCACATCGAAGTCAAAGGGCCACCGGTAAATAGCAATTTATAATAATGCAACGTCAGCATCGGCATCGTATCGTTACCAACTATCGCAGTAAGGGGCCTCCCAAGACCAAATCAACGGAATTCAAAGCTTCTAGAGGGTTGTCACCTTTCAGAAGATGTTTGATCAGAAGAATGGAAACCACAAAAGGTAAAAGAAAAGGAACGCACAAACAAGGGAGTCATCTGCCATAAATTGGTACAAAGTTTTTCTAACTCAATTGTATATACTTCGAGTATGAGCTAAAATAAAAGCACTCATGTGCATATGCTATGGGTTAAAGGTAAAATTTTGAAGTGCTAGTTGGTATTCTCAATATAAGTAGAATAAACAAATTTGATTAAAATAGTAAGAGACTGTTTGATAAAAGTAAAATTTAAGTGTTAAAAACTTAACCGCAGAACTTGTAAAACAAAAAATTTTAAGTAACTGAATTTTCACCACTAAAAAATAATTAAACTTGTTTGATAAATTAAAGCATAAGCCTGAAAATTGTTTCATTTTATAAATTTATCTATCTTACCAGAGTTAAGTATCTATTTGTATTTTACAAATTTTTTGTTGGTTCGATCTTGTTAGTTGTATTGGTGGTGGTGGTGGCGGCGAAAATGTGATGATGGTAGTGGTGGTGGTAATGGTGCGTGAAGCTGTGGTGTTAAAAATTATGGTAGTGATGATAGGCATAAGCATGACGATCATGGTGGCTACTGTAGTGTGGTGGATGTCGAGATGGTGTTGGCAAACGTGCAAGAGATGGCGGTGGCTGTGGCGATGGTGCAGTGAAATGAAGACGTCCTCCTTGTGGTGATGGTGTTGGCGGTGGCGATGGTGGTAGTAGTAGCGACGGGTAGGCCCTGGTAATTGTGGTTGTGGTAATAAAAGGAACATAGTGGTTGTGACTGTGGCTCTAATGCGGTGGAGGTGATATTGCTATTTAATTGTGGCGGCACTATGATTACGTAAAACTTTATTTAGTAATTTTTTTATCATCTGTCTTACTTAAAATTAAGTTATAAGTATTAAGTAAGACCCATGACTCAAAATTTGGCAAGAATAAATTTTTAAGTGTTATAAGGTTAATGGTTATCGAACACGCTTTATTAAAAAATCTTTGAAAGTTTTAAATACTTAATTGCGTTATCAAACATATCTTAATTTGTCAATTTACGGGTTGTTTTAACCACTTTCTCATATGTGAGTTTGCCTTTTGCGAACAAAAAGTGCTTGTACGTCTGAGCATAAACGCTTTGGGAGTTGGTAATGACATAATTACTTTTATCATGGTAGCAGGGGAGTCATTATAACATAAAGCATTGCCAAACTGAGCCTAATGGCTCCCTAAAATGCTAGTGTATAGTGCACCTAATCTTAATTCTAGTCCTAATCCTAAATGGCACACCTAATAAATAGTTGGAACTGCATGGGACTAATGTGTATGGTGCACCTACTCCTAAATGGCTGCAAGAAGCCTCATACCACAGTTTATTAAAATCGTGTGGTCTTGTGCAATTGGCTTCAACGAGGACAAGGAGACTCTTAATTGATCAGCATCAAAAGTTTTGAAATTAAAAAGCTCACATCGTGAAATCTTAATGCAATTGGCAATGAGATAAGGCGAGTAGGCTTGCACCTGTGGAACTGGAGGCATCAAGCGAGTATGTCATAAAAAAATGTACGAGGGAATAGTCTATTCATCTATGACCAAAACCAATTATAACCTTATGTTTCGAGATTCTACGGAATCTGGGTGGTAGTAGGCCGTGGCGTGGTGAGCGGTGCCGGAGCGGTGGCATTATGAGTGTGGTGGTGGTTGTATGTGTAGAAATGTCAAAAGGGCCGGGCTGAGCTGCCCACGGGTCAGCCCGACTAGGCCCTAAAATGACCAGGGCCAGGCCGGCCCTAAACATGAATAATGACAGCCCTGGTCCATTGGCCAAGGACCAGGCCGAAGAATTGAAAAAAAAAAAAAAAAAAGCACAACCCGACCCAGCCCTAAAAAAGCCTGAGCAGGCACGATCCAAGCCCAAAAAATGGCCCGACCCTAATTTGGGCCCTTTTTTTGGCCTGGCCTGAAAATCTGGATCTGGCCCAGTTCGGGCCAGCAGAAAATTCAATTTTTTCCCCTCCAAGTTGGAGGGAGAAAAAGAGGAAGCATGATTTTCTGTTCTAATTCTTTTTTTTTTCTTTCTACATGTCCCAATTAAGAGTCCTTTATTCTATGACGAGTATCATCCTCAAGAACATCAGGGTGGAACTAAACTTTAATATAAGCATAATTTTGTGTTTCTTTCATGTCCAAGAAAAGTCCTACATCTTATGTAGCAGATATACATGACTACTACATGAGGATTTGTTTTTCTTCATTCCGATCTTCATTATTGTGTAGAACAATATCCCACTAGACTTTTTGATAAAAATAGTTGGGTGTTTGAGATTACTTATTCGAGGCTGATTGTCAACCACAATAATCTCTATACGATGTAGAGGTGTCAAATGGGTCAGGCTTGGGCCGGCCCAGCCCAAGCCCATCGGGCCTCCAGCAAAACGGGTCTGGGCTGGGCCAGAATGAGGGGATATCTGGGCCCAGTTCAAGCCCAGGCCCTAGGCACAACATTTAGGGCCGGGCTCGGGCCTGGACCCAAATTTTTTTACTTGTTATTCAAAATAATAATATTATTTTACTATCCATTTTGTTATGATAATTTAATAATATAAATACTAGCTTTTTATATGTATTTTAACAGTTATTTTCTTACACATGGTGCCAATACTAATTTATATGTAAGAGGGTGGAATTAGTCGGTTTGATATTTATTGATAAATAAGTTTGGCCCATCCAAGAACGCCAAGGCCTCTTCAAGGAGGCTCATTAGTTCTCACGATTCGATTGTAATCTTTGTAATATAATTCTTATTTTACGTCAAACATATATTTGATTATTGCACCAAGGAAGAACGACCATTATAATTCATGTTCAGATTCATTGCTCATTCGATTATCGTTGGACACGCACACTTATATATAATAATGTGTGTATACAATAATACTAGGCCAAAAGAGAGTCGTATGTAGGGTCAAAAAAGGGTTAGAAATAGGGCCAACCTTAGGGCCAAAAGAGGGCCATTTTTTGGGCCGGGCCTGTTTCTCAAAAAATTCGGCCTGGCCCTGGCTCAAGCCCTAAGGGTTAGGGCCAGTCCGGGCCCAAAAAAGGGTCGGGCCGACCCAGTCCAAAAAAAGGCAGGGCCGGCCCGGCCAGCCGGCGGGCCACCCGGCCCTTTTGACAACTCTAATATGATGAAAAGTGATAACCCATCGTCTATGAATTTCTACACAATTACAAATCCGAATGAGTTTCTGCCTTCTTTGCCTAAATTATGTTCCTTCCTGAGGCCTTCATTGTCAAAAAGCAGAACACCGCTTGGAATGATATTCGTGGGAGCATTAATTTTCCTACAAGAGAAAAAATGAACAAAAATATTTTTTTATTTAGGCCAGGGCGTGATATCCTCCAGGTGTCTCGGCTCCGGCTTGGACCGGTTCTCCACGGCCCTAAGCCCGACCAGGCCTATTTTCCCCTCTGGCCGGATGGGCTTGAGCTGGGCTGGTCCAAGCCCGGCCCATTGACACTTCAATGGCTGTGACAGTACGGTGGGGCGATGGTGGTAGTTGTGGTTGTGGATATGATTATGGTGGACTTGTGGGGGTTGTGTTGCAACATGGTGTTGGTTGCTGTTAAAGGAGCCGCTGAACATCTTATGCTGTGCCGCAGTATAAAAAGTTCAGAGAATGCTTTTACAGCTGAAGATTAGGCTTATTGCAGATCAAATTCTTCTTTCTTCCTCTTTCACTATTGAGCTCACCGTTGGACTACTCGGTGAAATAGAGCTTGTGCTGCTGTGTCACCAGTAGGCAAAGCTGAGTATCCGTGAATAAATTGGGAATGATGCCAAGTGAGCATCAATCCAAATGATCCTCGACCTATTCCCAGAATAATAACTACAACCTTCTAGCTTTTAGTAGCAAAGTTCTAATGAGGACAACATCCACAATTTACTCCAAATTCCAACAATCATTTTCAATTGTTTTCAGTCACGGTTTCTTCTCATAATTGGGTTTTTATAGTTTATCAAGGTGATACATTGGCGGTGGCTCAATTACTATGGAAGAATAGTTCACCGAAAACTAGAGTCTCTTGACAAAATGTTTACTAGATTGCACAAACATACTCCCTATTCGGTTTTCATCATGGCTGCTTTACCTATACTGATGCTGAGCTTCTTAATCCTCTTCTTACCCCTTACCGCTTCCCCAACGATGCTACCAGCTACGTACATCATTCACATGAACTCATCTGCCATGCCTAAGGTTTTTACCAGTCACCACAGTTGGTACTCTGCTGCCCTTTCATCAGTAATGCACGCGAAGACCACCTCTAGCCATATCTATACATATAACAACGTACTCCATGGTTTTTGTGCAAGTTTCTACCCCTTCGAGCTGGATGCTCTCCAAGATCTCCCTGGTTATGTATCTCATACGAGAGATTTGCCAGTTACCATGCACACAACCCACTCGTCCCAATTTATAGGCCTAAATACGGTTTCTGGTGCATGGCCAGCTTCAAATTATGGCAGAGATGTCATAATTGGGCTGGTCGACACCGGAATATGGCCGGAGAGCACGAGCTTCAGTGACGATGGAATGATGGAAATTCCAGCTAGATGGAAAGGCAAATGCACCGAGGGAAGTGAATTTAGTTCTTCCTCATGCAACAAAAAGCTCATTGGAGCTCGGTTTTACAACAAGGGTTTGCTTAGTAATAAGCCGAATGCAACCATTTTGATGAATTCAGCTCGCGATACAGATGGACATGGAACTCATACTTCATCAACGGCAGCTGGAAATTATGTCAACGGAGCATCTTTTTTCGGGTATGCCCCAGGGACCGCGAGAGGAATGGCACCAATGGCACACGTGGCGGTGTACAAGGTTGTCTGGGATAGTGGTGGGTATGCATCAGATGTTTTAGCTGCCATCGATGGAGCAATTGATGATGGAGTCGATGTCCTGTCCTTATCGATTGGCTTAGATGGAATTCCCTTGTATGAAGATCCGGTAGCAATTGCCGCATTTGCAGCCATGGAGAAGGGTATATTTGTTGCATCTTCAGCTGGAAATGCTGGGCCTTGGTATAAGACATTGCACAATGGGATACCATGGCTGCTAAATGTCGCTGCTGGCACAGTAGACCGCGATTTCAGCGGGAAGTTAACTTTTGGAAATGGACTTTCAGTCCTTGGGACATCTCTGTATCATGGTAATGCATCTCTTAGCCAGGTCTCCCTTGTTTTCATGGGTGAATGTGATGATCTACAGGGGCGGCAGCAGCAAGTGAGGAACCACATTATTGTGTGTGAAGATAAATCCGACTCTTTAGCGATTCAGGTTAATGATGCTGCCTCTGTAAGAGTAGCTGGGGGTATCTTTATATCCAATAGCTCTTCTGTGCAATTTTTCGTTAAAAGCGCATTTCCAGCTGTTTTTGTAAGCCCGAAGGAGAGTCGAGTTATTCTCAACTACATCAAGGGGAGTTCTGAGCCAAGAGCAAGCATGAAATTTGAGCAGACAGTGGTTGGTACAAAGCCAGCACCAAGAGTAGCTAGTTATAGTTCTAGAGGTCCATCTCCAAGCTGTCCTAGCATCCTGAAGCCTGATCTTATGGCTCCTGGCTCAATGGTATTAGCATCATGGCCTCAAATTAAGCCAGTATCAACTGATGAATCCAAGGATTCATCTAGCAAATTCAATATCATTTCAGGAACATCCATGGCTTGTCCTCATGTAGCTGGAGTTGCAGCTCTTTTAAGAGGTGCACATCCAGAATGGAGTCCTGCAGCCATTCGCTCTGCCATGATGACCACGGCTAGTCCAGTAGATAATGTTTTTGAACCTATCAAAGATTATGGAGACGATAACATACCAGCAAGTCCTCTAGCCATGGGAGCTGGTCATGTCGATCCCAACAAGGCGCTTGACCCTGGACTCATTTATGATGCAACTGTAGAAGACTATGTAGGGCTCCTCTGTGAATTGAACTACACGATGAAGCAAATTCAGATGATAAGAAGATCATATACAGGTTATAACTGTTCCAACGCAACTGTGAATCTTAACTACCCATCTTTTATTGCATTTTTTAATGCCAGTGATACATCTTCAGATACAGTCGTGAAAGAGTTTCAAAGAACTGTGACTAATGTGGGCAGTGGAGGATCAAATTATACTGTTAATCTAGCTTCGATGAGTGGCTTTGAAGTGGAGGTCGAGCCGGATAGCTTAGTATTCAAGGAGAAGTACGAGAGCAGAAGCTACAAGCTTACATTAAAAGGACCAAGATCGATGAAGGAATTAGTAGTCCATGGTTCTCTCAGTTGGACAGATTCTGATGGTAAACACGTGGTGCGAAGTCCTATTGTAGCTACCAAAATCAGCTCGAAACCTCTGACATGAGATGCCTGAAGACTCTCAGATAAGTAAGCTTACGTTATTAGATTGCTATTAGTTGGGAGACTGGATTACTGTGGTTGTTTTAGGCATCCAATTTGTTTACCAAACGTTCACTAAGTTTATGTTTCTTGTTTTATGTATGCATGAGAGTTGGTTTACTGGCAAGTATGAATCATGATTGAAACCTACAACATTGGATATGTTTCATATGGGGGCTTAACCATTTCCCCCATTTCTTGGGGCTCACTAAATCTATGTTCAGTGGTCGGGGTGGGCTGGGGGAGGGGGGTATGGAGACAAAAGAGAGGAGCTTTTTGGGCGATCTTGACGAAGTCTTTTCTTAGGGTGTCCCATTTCGTATGCATGGTGTTTGTTGAAGATGCTTACCTGCATTTTATTTAGTTGCAGCCTAAGGAGAATTGGAACCAAGGTAAATCTAATCCGGGAAAACAGCAAAAACTTCCATAAGTTCTCTTCACTATCTGCGGAATGTCATGGTCAACCTCCAATTCAGCAGTCTGGCCAAATGTTCAACTGCCATGTTGCAGAATTATAACCGAACCAAATGTGGCATAAACTCCCCCAACATGCTTTTGTTGTTGTACTTTTTTTTTTTTTTTTGTAAATAAAAGGCTGGACCGTATGGCTCTAATTCAACCGGCAGGGAATATTGCGTCTCGGAAACTTACAAGGCCATCACATACATCTGAATCCCCGATTCTCGCACCTATATTGGGACCGAAACGCGCAAGGACCCGTGTGTAGAACACATTGTTGTTGTACTTTCAGCTGAGTGTTACTACTGGTGCTTATCCTGCAAGTTAAATCAATAAACTCATTGATTTGCATCTCATCCGAATGTGCCATCTATCTTTTCTTTTGTTGGCTTCATGCACGAAGGCAAGGAATTTAGTAGAAATTTTTTGTTAAAGATGATCTTGAGATTTGTTCCCAAGACCGAGAATTAGCAAGTGTCAACTTGCAGGCCCAAGAAGCAAAGCATATCCAGAATTGACACCATCCGTGTTAAGTTCGATCCAAGCGATGGGCATAGTCCCAATTAACTTACCCTCTCATGGCTAAGACTATTTTTCACAAGTCCCATCATAGATACTCTTTTTTTTTCTTTCTAATCAAGTCATAATATTAATAATACGACTGTACAAAAGGAGGATCTTGGTTCACAACTTCATCCAATAACAAAATGGAACGAAAGGATGAGCATGGAACCAAGCCAAACAGGTTCTCAACATCAGCTTTGATGGCTAAATTATGAGCTAATCTATTATCATGTCTGCTAACTTTCAGAAAGAGCCAACAGTGTATGTCTTTGAGCTTGCTTCTGGCCTCATCAATGGTGGAAAAGCATTTCCAGTTGGGAGTTACTTCATGATTGTTAAGCCAATCAACAATTTCAGATGCATCACCTTCAAAGAGGACATGAGTGCAATTGTTGGTGGTAGCCAACTCTACCACCAAGAGGCCAGCACGGGCTTCAGCTTCTTCTGGGTCCATTTTGGCACTCTCAAGAGTTTGCGTCGCAATGAGTTGTCCCTTGTTGTCACGGATGGTCGCAGCTTGGATTGTTCTATTGCCACGAACTGCAGCATCGAAATTTGCTCGAACCCAATGGAGGGGTGTATTACTGCCAGAAAATTTGGATAGATGTGGAAGTTTGGAGGTTGTAGCAGCCTCCTGGTACCGATTGTATGCCATAAGAACTTGGGCTGATGCCTCCTCTACATTGACTTCATATTTTTGGAATACAACCTGGTTCCTATATCTCCATAGGTGATCCATGATGGTGGTAGCAAATAAAGTATAATGATAGCTCAAATCAGGATCATCTTTGAGGAGATAAGGGGATAATATCTCCGTGAGCCATTGTAGCGTGTCAGTCCAGGGGTAGTTGAAGACTTGTTGCTGTACCCTGTTTTGTAGAATGGGAGGCCGAAATCCTTCGGGGAAGATGGACCATAGGACACGGTTGAGGGGGCAAGTGATAAACACATGCGAAGTAGTTTCCGGTGCCGATTTGCAGAACGGGCAGACAGTTTCAATATCCGGCATTAAGTGTTGTGTTGGAGCTTCATCCTAACAGGGAGGATATTCCAAGCAATTCGCCAAATAAGAATTTTATGTCTCTCTCGAATCTTTGTTTTCCACAGTGCCTTCCAAAAAAAAACGAATTCTTTGGTCATCTAATCGGAATCTGCTTTCATTATGGAAGAGATAGGCTGATTTTGTAGAGAACGTTCCAGATTTGTTTGGGGTCTAGGCTAAAAATTCCTGAGGGCGTGACGGAGATATACGAATTTTTTGTATTTCTCCCGAGTGCTCTTCTAAGAAGTTTCTGTAAAGATCAACCATGTTCCATGAAGTAGTTGATTGATTAATGAGGCTAGACACTTTATCTTCAGCTGAAAGAGTATGTGACATAATGATTGGTCGAAAATTTGGCAAGGTTGGAATCCATGGGTCTGTGCTGATCTTGATATTTTCTCCATTTCCCACAACAAAACATACTCCCTTTTTCAGAATTTCTTGGCTTGAGCAGATTCCTTTCCACATCCATGATGCATTTTTTGGTGGGATGTGGTCAAGAAAGGCGCTGCCTTTGAGATATTTCTTCTCCATAAGTTGAACCCATGTTTTCTCCGACTGACTAATCATCAGCCATCCTAATTTCGAGATTAAAGCCTGATTAAAGGCTTTCATTGATTTGAAGCCTAGCCCTCCACTAGCTTTTGGAATACAGATGTAATCCCATACTTTTGGACAATAGCAGTGATTCTTTGGTTCGTTATGTCCCCACCAGAACCTTCGAATGGCTTTATCCATCAGTGCACAAGTCTTTGTAGGCAGATTGAATATAGACATAGTGTAGGTTGGTATGGCCATTGCCACAGCTTTAATTAAGGTCCCTCGGCCTGCGATGGAGAGACACTTGGATTTCCACCCACTGAGTCTTTGTTTCACTCTTTCCAGCACATTTGCAAACAGTTTGATTTTGCTTTGATTGGTAAACATAGGGAGCCCCAGGTATTTGTCTTGTGGAGGTGCTTTCTTTATCCCCAAAGTTCCACAGAATTGCCGTCGGAGATTGGCGGCGATATTGTTACTAAAGAAAATTCTCGACTTGCTTTTATTGATTACCTGCCCCGACCAAGCTTCATAAGTATGTAGACAGTTGAGAACTTCTTCTGCTTCAGGCTGATTTGCTCTGCAAAATAAAATTATATCATCAGCAAATAGGAGGTGGGAGATGCCCGGGCATGTGGGTTTGAGTTTTATGCCATGAATTCGCCCAAGACTTTCAGCTTTGAGAAGTAGACGGGTAAGAATTTCGGCACCCAAGATGAACAAGAATGGTGATAGTGGGTCTCCTTGTCGGAGACCTCTGGATGGTTGGATTAAGCCGTGGGGTGCACCATTTATGAGAACAGAGAGAGTAGTTGTATTGATGCATTGTTCTATCCAGTGAATCCATCTTTCATCAAAACTAAAATTTCTAAGAACAGCAATAAGAAAAGGCCATTCCATCTTGTCGTATGCTTTTTCCATGTCGATTTTTATGGCGGCCAATCCTTGTTTTCCTTTTTTGTGACGCATTGGGTGCTAGATTTCCTGGACGAGTATGCTGTTGTCGCTGATCAAACGGTTGGGGATGAAAGCTGCTTGGAGAGGAGATATCAGCTTATGCAGGATAGCTTTCAGTCTATTTGCCAAGATTGCAGAGATAATCTTGTATGTCACATTGCAGAGGCTGATGGTCCTGTAGTGATTTACAGAAGTGGGATTTGCCGACTTTGGGATGAGAGTTAACAGGGTATGGTTTTGTTCTTTCAACAGAAACCCATATGCAAAGAACGATTGGACACTGTTAATAATTGTCAGTTTGGTGATGTTCCAATAAGTTTTGTAAAACAGGACAGTCATCCCATCTGGCCCTGGCGCCTTATGCTCTCCCATGCGATTGATCGTTTCCTTGATTTCAGCTTCATCTGGAATAGCGCATAGCATGTGGTTATCTTCTGCCGTGACCACAGGGGAGATCAAATTGTCAAGGTCAGGGGGAAAAGACGGGTCTGTGCTTGTAAAGATGTTGTGGAAGTGATCATTGAAACAGTCGCCAATGGGTTTTCTGCTAGAAACCCATACTTCGTCTGAGGTTTTAAAAAACTCAATGGCATTCCGTCTTCTTCGGACAATTATTGTAAGATGGAAGAATTTGGTATTGATATCACCTTCGAAAATTCTCTGAAGTCTTGATCTATCCAGCCAAATAGATTCTTCTCTCTTTAGTTCTTCATCCAGTTCTAACTGAATGTTGTTTACCTTTGAAACATTATCCGTTGTTGGCTCCTGATTTTGTAAGAAGATTAAGGATTCATTCAGTTGCTGGATTTTGGTCTGGACGTAACCAAAATGGGATTTGTTCCATCTCTTTAGAGCCAGACGGGTGTTCCTGATCTTTTGGCACAGCCTGAAGGGATGGGATCCTCAGCAACCACCTGATGTAGACCCCCATTAGAAGAAGATGCAAAAGGTTTGCCCCTCTTTTTCACTTGCTATCAAGATCTCATTGAAATCGTCGATGCCCATCCAAGGCCCTGGGAATGATTCGATGGTGTTTGCAAGGGAATCCCAGAAGATGGGTTTATCTTGTCTATATGGAGGACCATATACTGTCGAGATCATCCAAGGAGTATGAGGGGGGTCGGAAAAAAATAATAGCACTTATGATGTTGGAGTTTGCAGAGACGACTTCAATGTCTACTCCTAGCTTCCACGCTAGGCATAGACCTCCGGCAGACCGGAGAGGATCAATTAACTGATTGTTTGTGTAACCAAGAGCAGAGAGAATAGGGGAAAGAGAAGAAGATGGGATTTTAGTTTCAGAAAGGAGGAGGAGATCGGGAGAGAATTGTCGGCAAAGCCGACGGAGGGCCCAGACTTTTTTACTGGATCCGAACCCTCTGCAATTGCGAGACACGATTAACATGGTGAGAGTGGTTGGAGGTGCTCGCCTCCTTCCACCTGAGATGGGCATTTTTGGGATGGGGTTTGAGAGGGGTTTGAAGGTTTGGATTGTTTCAGGGTTAGTCGAGGTTTGGATGGTTTCAAACTTTTGGGAAGTTGGTTTTGTGGTCCAAAGGAAAAAGAGGAGGGTTGAATGTTGTCGAACAGAGGAGTTCGATTGATTGATGCCTGCACTTTTTGTTTTTTCTGAGAAGAGGCAACATGTTGGGTTGCTTTTCTTTTCAAAGTGAGAAAGGTTTCACTTTCAGGGGTAGGGAAAACTTTGTTTTGAGTGGTTTCTGTTTGGTGGGTGATCAAAATTTTGTTGGGAAGTGAAAAGGTGGATAAGGATTAGTGAGTGGGAGAGATAGCGTGGTGGTTTTGGGGATGCGGGAGATTTTCAGTGGGTTCGTGCAAGTGGGCAGAATGGTTTGATAAAGGTAAGAGGTTTGGTGGGCTTAGGTTAGAAGGGTGTGGGTCTTGCAGAGTAGGTACAGTGAGGATGGATGGGGAAATGGGGGGTTTGGATTGAGTGTGGATGAGGATGTTAGCTGTGGATGGGACGGGAGCATGGGGGGATATGCGACGTGTCAGAGTTAGAATCAGAAAAGGGATTTGGTGTTGGAACCAATGTCATCACCTGGGATTGAGCTGGATGCCGATTTATCGGAAAGCTCCAGTTGCCGTTCGGTAGAGAAGATGGTTGCTCTCCTTCGTACGAAGCACGTATCCATGGAGTATATGGTCTTGCATCCCCAGCATATTTCCATTCCATTGACGGGTCTATGGTGCGATTGCACCATTTCTTCACATGACCGAGGTGTCCACACCCAAAGCAAAAGTCTGGAAGTCTTTCATATCTGAATGAGATCCAAGCATCTTCTTTCCCCTCCCTTTTCATGGCAAATCCTTTTGGGAAAGGTTTTTCAATGTCCATCTCTACTTGCAGTCTCATACAACCTGTTGTACCAATTTTCCCTTCCTTCGAACAATCAATTTGTCAGAGCTCACCTATTTTGTTTCCGATGGTAGTTGCATTGTTTTTGGTCATTCTGTTGGGTGGGAGGCCACAAACTCTTATCCAGAATGGAGAAGATGATAGTTTGACTTCATGAAGTGCCACATCTTGTGGCCATTCTTTAATGACCAAATGAGAGCCCATAACCGTCCAGGGACGACTCTGCAGGACTTTCTGATATTCTTTTTCGCAGGTGAAAGAAAACAGCAGACGACCCTCTTGTTCTTGGATTTTGAGTCCACCATGGGTATTCCAAGCTTTGAGAAGAATGTTCTTGACTCCTGTTTTGTTGAGGGGTTTGTCGCTGATAATTTTGCCAACCAAAGTGAGGGAATTAGTGTTTTCTGAGTGATTGGGGTCTTCCTCCAAATCAATTGGTTCTGCAAAACAGTGAAGTCGGTTGGTTTGTTCAATAAGGTTATGGATGTCCATAATAAAATGGTTTGGTGGAAATGGGGTTTTGGAAGAAAGGGCGACAGGTGTGGTGGTTGGAAACAATAACTATTACAGGATCTGAAGATTTTTGGTATGGAAGCTTTCTGTTTGGGACTTCAATGAGAAGTAGAAGACTTTGGAGTTAAAAGAAAACTCGCACAGTAGATTAACTCAGAAAGGGAGTTGAGATTCTTTAAGGTTGAAAATGGTAAGCGGAGGGAGAGGAAGTCTCCGGGGAAAGGAAGATCTGGTAAGGAAGACCCGGGGACAGGTGCCAACACGAGGGCAGAGTTATAAGCATGTATCTGAGAAACTGCAATTCCCATCATAGATACTCAATGTCAACTCTATACCTCTTGAAACTCAAATCAACATGGTTGAACACATTGGCGACCCCACGTAAGTCTTAAAAAAAAAAAACCAATGGTCTGCATCTTCCCCCCCCCCCCCACCCCACCCCACCCTACCCCACACCACACACACACACACACCATTGAGGTTTTTTTCACACTTACGACTAGTTAAACAGGAGAATGATGATATAAATATGCGAATCAAGTTACAAGAGTAGGTAAGTTACTTTCCTAGAACTCTACATATTCTTAGTTACATGATTAGTTAAGTTACTTTCTAAGAAGATCAGATAAATATACATTAAAACAATACAAGTAACATCAAGAAACTCACCTTAATAAATCTAAAAGTACTACATCTATTTTTTTTTAATACAAATGTTAAAATAAAGTAAATTTATCGTAGACCTCTCTCTAAGGTCAAAAAGAGTAACTAGGTGCTGTTCTGCCCAATATCCAAGACTTTCTGTGATGGGTACATAAAGTTATATTCAGTCCTTTCAACATGCACCACCGCTACAAATCTGATGAATATTTCTAATAATATCAAACACAAGAAGTTCAGGTTTACGATAACTCCCACTTATCTAATCGTATGAACTATAGCAAGTTTTCCCATGGATTTTTGCAGCCTTCTCTTAGATCAGTGTGAATACACAAACAAAGCAAAGTTGTAGTTGACAATTAAACAGACACAAAACCATAATCAACTTGCAATTTGCCCATTAATCAATTCAGTACCTTCAAGCAACAATTAACAAAGACCCCCCACAACGTGCTGCTCAAAGTTCCCCAAACTCCAATACACAATCAAATTCAGCAACAAGGGATCCATTCCCTTCCCTTCTCTCTCCCCCCGCATACCTCCCTGAACCGGCTCTAGACATCAAAAGAACCCGGTTTGGCAATGCACAACAACACAGATTCAGAGGTGACAAGCCTCACGGCATCCTCGCCGACCAGGTCGCCCCGCCGGCCGGTCTACTACGTGCAGAGCCCGTCACGTGACTCGCACGATGGAGAGAAGACCACGAACTCCTTCCACTCCACCCCGGTCCTCAGCCCCATGGGCTCGCCCGGCCGCCACTCGCGCGACTCCTCCTCGACCCGGTTCTCCGGTTCGCTCAAACCCGGTTCGAGAAAGATCGCCGATGGATCCGTTGGCAGGCACCACCATCACCGGAAGGGGGACAAGGACTTCGATGCGATTGAGGAAGAGGGGCTCGTCGACGAAGATGGGTCCCGCAGGGGCCTACCTCGTCGCTGTTATGTCCTTGCATTCGTTATTGCCTTCGCATTGCTCTTCTCTTTCTTTGCCCTGATTCTGTGGGGCGCCAGTAAATCTCAAAAACCCATTATCACAATGAGGGTACGTCGTTTTCAGCTAACCCACCTCCCAATGCCCTTTTTTTGTCAGAATTGCAGTTAATACTTATCATGTAACGGGTGTTGGTTAAATCATATGCAGAGCATATCCTTTGATCAGTTTGTCATACAAGCTGGAACGGATGGATCTGGAGTTGCCACCGATATGGTGTCGATGAACGCAACAGTAAAGCTTATTTTTCGTAATACTGGTACATTTTTTGGCATCCATGTGAAATCAACGCCTCTTGATCTCTCTTATAGTAAACTGACCCTCGCATCTGGAAGCGTAAGAAACGCTAAAACCCACCATTCTTTACACTCATAACGTCGTGATTCTCTGCGACTGATCATTTGTCTGATGGATTTTGCAGATTAATAACTACTATCAATCAAGAAAGAGTCAGAGGGCGATTACAGTGCCATTAAAAGGAAGTTACATCCCATTGTATGGGGGTAGTGCGGATTTGAGCAGCATGAATGGGAAGTTGACTGCGCCAGTACCGTTGACATTGAACTTCACGGTTCGAGCCAGGGCTTATGTGTTGGGCGAACTGGTCAAGCCCAAGTTCTACAAGAAGGTGCAGTGCTCGGTAGTGTTGGACCCCGCGAAAATGAATGTGGCTCTTCCTTTGAAGAGCTTGTGTACTTCCAAGTGAGATGGCGAACATGGTTACAAACAGAGAAACAAACGGTGGTGGATCAGTCACAATCAGTTAATCATTATTTTGGGGAGGAAAGTAGAGGGCTGCTTCCTATCATCTCGTTATAATAAGTTCTTGTAATTAGTGGGTTTTTTAAGTGGGGAAAGAGGTGGATACAGCTAATGGTGGAGAGGTAAAATTTGGGGATGACGAGCAGTAGTTGACTGGACTGAGAGGGGAGGCGAGGGGGGAAACTGGGTGCCTTATGGCTCGTGGAAACTGGGGATCTTTGATTTTGATTTGATATCTTTCCGCGAAGGACGGTTTCCTTGTAATTTCCTTTTTCTTTTTTTTTTTTATGGCATGAATTTCTTATACATCTTATATGTGTTTTTACCTCTTTGCTCGGAGGCTTTGTATTATTTGTTTTATCAGAGCTGTCTAATATTTTTGTAACAGTTTAGTGACAAAAAATTATTATTTTATCCGTTAAAATTTATAACACAACTATTTGTTGCTAAAATTTATTAAGTGATATTTATTTTATTACAGCAGAGTAATCCTAGTTTAGCTGCATAAAGATCAACTCAAAGCCAATTGTATATTTTAGAGATTCTGGTGAGACAATAATTTAGTCAAAGTTTGGTAAGAGATGCTTAGAAAAGAACTTTCCTTTTCTTTATACTTTTGTAGGGGAACAAAAGGAAAGACATAAAAGAGAGCTACCTAATTTTTTTCTAACTTCGTTTTCCTTTGGCAAAGAAATCTGTGCTACTTTTTCCTTCGTTATTTTTTAAACTTTTGGGAGATCCGAAAGAAATTGAAGCAACGACGTTTTAAGTGTCACTTTTTATAAAACGAGAGTTGAAAAATAAAAAAAATCGAACCATTTGTGTATAAATTGATGTCCAAATGAGTTGTCAGGCTAACAAAGCCGGAAGGAGCACTCTTATTAATTCAGTCCTCTTGTCACTCTTAGTTTACCACATGCGCGTGTTCATACTTCTTACTACATCTGTAAGCAATTGGATACTATTTTTGCTAGGCTGGATGCAAGGGGAAAAAAAATGCATTGGACAAACTGGTTTGCAATATATGCAGTGCAAAGGCCTCTGGGGTTCTGGGTTTAAGGTTACATCCCTCTTTAACTCAAGACTACTGGCCCAAACCAGCTGCAATATTATTCAAGAACGTGACGTGACTCATTGCCAAGCAAGTGTTCCGAAGCAAATATTGCCAGCATAAATCCTTCTTTTATGTTAAGGCCATATGGGCTGCTTCTTGGGCATGCCGAGGAATCCAATGTGGAAGAGACAGTTTGGTCCGCAGCATCAGATGATAGATTGAAAACGAGCAACCGACTTCAGTTTGGGAAGATTACTGCCTAAAGGAAGTCCCACCCTCGGTTTAACATAGCTATCGACAGGGCAACCCTCGAGGTCTCGTCGGAATCCGACCTAGGGCATAGCGAGGCATTGAACACCCAGCGTTTAAAGGATATATCTTCCCAGACAACATCAGTGAACTCATTATTTGCATCAACATGTCAAAAGGAACTACCATCACAACCTGATCTAGAATGCGGCTCCTTCCGGCAACTATTCAGTCAAGACACGTTTCCGGTTTTTTATAAAAAGAAGGCTAGTGAGATAGAAAATGATGATCCGGGCTTTAATCAGGGCAGCAATACCCCATCCAAAACTTTGAAGCGCCTGTAGAAACTCAAACCACCTTTTCTTCCAATGTTCTTTGATAGATACTGGCACAAAACTGGAACTGATCAGTACTCCCTTCTTTGAGTGGTTAATCGCCTGGATAAATAAAGGAAATGCTTTGGCAAAGTTACAGCCCAAGGCAACAGCAACAATCTTCGCCGCGCTCTGATACATAATGGCTACACAAGAATTAAATTTGTTTCAAAGAGGGCAATGTTGCTGATCCCAGGCAAATTACAGAGCATGGATGTGAATATGTATCTCAAAATCATTGCACATAAGAACGAGATTATCAGCATACTCATATCTAGCACAAGACCCCCTTACTTCCCATGCCTTGCTCTGTTACATACGCCTGCACGTCTTCATCTATACTAGCTAAAATCGTACTGGCACACACGACAGGAAGGGAGAGCATTAACGCCGTTGCTGCACGAACACTCTATAATAGTTTATGCAACACTAATACTCTTTTCATCAACAGAATTAGGTTAACGTCTCGACTAGTGTACATCATGGTATAGAGACAAATTCAGAATTACAGAATTTTGAGGGAATTAAAAAAAAAAACTCAACTAGAAAAAGTAGTAAATGTTGGAAATAGTGCCATGTAACATCTTGATTTCATAATTAGCTAGTACCTTAAAAAGAAATACCCGGTTAAATAACAATATGGGCCTACACTAATGAACCGGCCCAACCCCCGTCCTCATAAAAATCTTACAAGTTTGGCCTAACAAGGCCCTTTTAAAGACAAAAGTTTCCAGTTGCTAGTATAGGCCCGAAGATTTTAAGCTCATAGTAGGTGGGCAAAGCCCAAAAGCAACAGAAAGTTGGTTTCCAGTTCTATCCTCTAGGGAGTTTCCAAACCAAAAGCCAGTCCGGTTATTTTAGTACTTTGGTTAGCAGTTTCGTTATTATTTATTTGCATTACAATTCGTTTGTTACCATCTTTTAAAAAAACCCTTAGTTTTTCTCGCAAAGCACTCTATATCTATAGCCTTCACAAGTCCAAATGTGTTGAAAAAGGATTTTGTGATTTACCTATTTTCTTCTAACTTATTCAATTTAATTTTAACTTCCGTCCACAATGATAACAACAATATTCATTATTTAGATTTTTCTTTTTTTTTTGTTGTACTTACTTTCATGTTCTCGCATAATACATTCTTGCACAGTGTCACTAAATATAATCCAGTTTGTTGCCGACGTTGATAATATAAGTCTTCAAGAAGATGATATCCAAACAGTGTTGGAAAGCCTCAATGAATTAGCCTTCCAACAATGATATCCAGTGAACCAGTGATTTAACCGCTTTCGCTTCTTGATTTGCACTTGAACCAGATGACGTGATATAAACCGGCTGCTTCTAACGTTAAATTAGCCGGTTGGGCGAGGTTAACATCCATTATCACGTTAATATTCGTAAGAAACTCAATATGACAGAGTTGTTGGAGTTGGGAATTGCGCCTAAGATTAGTTTTTGAAAGCTCATATTGATCACCTTAGTGCCGCCACTTGACCAAATAAAAATCTTTATCTGCAAAAAGCAAAGGATAATATTAACTCTTACTTTACCCTAACTTTCCTTATGTTAATCATTTTATAACATTTATGAGATTTACTAAATTAAAAATTCAAGGAATATTACTGCAGTAGTTGTTGTTAAATTTAAATTCGTATATTATTATGTACTTTTAATCAAGTAATTTTTTCTATTATAATCTTGATTAATCTAAATTCATTTACTTGAACCACCGTTTGAATCGGTGAATCGTGAACGCTTACACCAGTTCGATAACCGCTCCGACAATTCTAATATTTAGAGAGTTCACTGATCTCAGAGCACCAAGTCAGACTATTGACCACTTACTATTTAATTGATTGGCATGATTAGTTGCATATTCTTACAGGTTCGGCCAATTCAATTTTAATTTGTTAAATCTTACTTCTTATAACCCCATCCTAGTACTCACTCCTAGGATGAAAGAAACTTAACGTCGGATGACAAAAATTAATCCCATAAATTAGGATGCAATCTGTCTTCTAATCCGATTACTTGATCATTTTCTGGTACCTAAGATTTTTCGGTGGCAAAATCGGAAACATTATTGAATTGGTACTTCACACACATTAACAATTTCACGTTGTATTCATAATTGACACCCACGTGAACACAGGAGATGTTACTAGTTTTCAAGCTTGAAACCCATGCATCATGCACGGAGGACAACAAAATCAGCAGTTCTTGCGAGATTGAGACTGCGGATGCAATCATTGAAGTCTATAGGCAACGGGTAAACCCAAACCGGCAACGGCAACGGCAACGGCACCCAAAAGAGAAAGAGCTACAGATCAACAATGCTTCTTTTATCTTGAGCGGCGCTGCTAAAATCGAGAGAAATACTACAGTATTTGTTTCGCACAACATTCTGGTGTACGGCTTATTATAAAAGATTGCTATTAGAAATATTATGTCATCGTTGTTAAAATTTCCGCTGAATAAACTTTTGTCTCTAAAGTGTATTAGTGAGTGAAATTCTTTTACTGAATCATGGTCCTATTTTCGTTTTTTATTTGTTATTGCGAATGTAACGATTGACCAACTGAGCATAACGCGAGTAGCGGTTCACATAAATATTCCGCGTCCAAATTTGTTTAGTTTTCTTTGAAGAAAAGTAAGATTACTTGAAGTGTAAATGGATCAAGTTTTCAATTGCTAAAAAAGGCAAGCATTATGCAGTTCAAAATATAAAACATAGAGCAACATCAACATTATAAAGTTTTACTTCATAGTAGTATATTCTCTAAAACGTCCAAGCTGTGGGTCAAAGAATGACAAACTATCAAACGCAAACGAAGTAAGTTCGTAAAAAAAGAAAAAAAAAAAGTGGTGAAAGCACAAGAACAGGTTTCTATTTTCCAGTATTTGTAAACCTCCTCTCATCTGACTGTCAAGTTGATACAAAATCAATGAGATAGATAGATATGGTTCAAGTTGTAACTTGCAAGACAGGCACCGAATCAAGTGGTGAAAGCATACGTGATAATAAGGGCATTGTGGGTGAAATATCTGGCTTGTAACTTGCAAGAGCCTAACAACACGTCCAAACATTACTTTTGCAAGTTGCCAACTTTATTTCTCATCTTCCCCATAAAACTGCATACAATAAATTCTTAGTTCCACATCAAAAACTGCTCTGTACACTCTGCCACCTTATCAGAACCCTCGAATGATCTCAGAAAAAAACTAACTAAATCCTTTGTATGTACCCTTCTTCCTACCTATTCATTTTACAACTGAATGTAACACTAGCAGCATCACTCATAACTAAATCTAACATTACAAAAAAAAAAAAAATCTTGAAAAAAATCATGGGAATATGTCTCTTTCTCGATCACCTGACTGTGGTCCAATTGTCCGAAACAGACCAATCAGGTGATCCATCACTCACCAGCTGCCGTAGCCTGGTCGACGGTGAAATGGACGATGCTGTTGACCAACTGAATTCATCTTGTATTTGAAACCATGCATCATATTCCGGTAAACATTCCGCCGAGGGCAAGGAATTAATTGAACATGTGACCGAGGATTTTGTGGAAACGCCATCAGGGAAATCAAAAGGGCCTCTGGGAGAGTTTGATGAAACAGTATCGTGATCTTGAGCGATGAATGGATGGTTAAGAAGCATCTCAGCCGTCCATCTTTCTCTCGGGTCCTTCAGGAAACACTTTTCAAGAAAATCTTTGCCTTCATCCGATAAGTTTCCGGGAATCTCCGGCACCTCCTCACCTACCCCAATCTTCATGAACAGCCCGCCAATGTCGGACTCCCTCCACGCCGGAGCTCCGGTCAACATCTCCGCTACCGCACACCCGAGGGCCCATATGTCCGCCGGAGACTCCTGCTCTCCGCCGGCCACCATCTCCGGCGACATGTACAAAGGCGTTCCTCTCAATTCACACCCAAAACCCCTCTTCTCCCCACCTTTCTTTGCCAATCCAAAATCGGCTATCTTCACGCCGTCGTTTTGCTTAAATAAAAGAATATTTTGAAGCTTGATATCACAGTGGACATACCCGCGTTGGTGAATAGACAGAAGCCCTTTCAAGATTGACTTGGTGTACCACCGGACGTCAGATTCAAGAAACCGGCGATCGCAGGAACTTTTCAGCTTATCAGCCAAAGCACCTCCGGAGGCAAACTCCAACAAAATATTATAAAGTTTCTCGCCGTTCTCCAAGCTAAAATCGTCGCCAAAACACTGAATAATTTGCGGGCTGCAATTCCGCAGCTCATCCAAGATCAATTTCTCGTTCATGAGCGAAGCAGAGTGCGAAGCAGAGCAGGACTTTACCGCCATCAATGGAGGAAATTCAGGATTCTGGCTTCTGGGTACTGCCAAATTGACGGTACCAAAGCTTCCATGACCGACTCTGTCACCCCGAACCCACTCCATGGGCGTGAATTCAGGTTCGATGTCAGGGTTTCGATGGGTTTGAGGAGGTGGGTTCTTTTCTGGCAGGAAGAGAGGAGAGAAAATTGAAGTCACAACACAAGTTACAACTAACACTTTGTGGGGTGGGCTTCTATATATAGGATACTTAAGTTTAGTTTAATGTTTGGTGGGTAAAGGTGGAGGGAGGTGGCGATATATAATAAGTATTGTAATTAAGAAAAGAGCACGTGATAGTTGAGGATATTTCTTGGCAAGGCCTTAGCTGAAATAGCGTACACCAATTTTGAAACGTGGTGGATAGGTTGGAATGGGAATTCAGATCCCCCCCCCCCCCCCCCCTCTCTTTCTTCTTTTGCATAGGCCCCCCCACGCAAATTTGGCTGTGGCAGTTGAGGGTGTACGCTTAAAGGACTAAACTGCCACGACTAAGGCCCCGTTTAACACTCTTTTTTTCCCTCTTTTTTTTTCAGTTTTAAAAACTGAAAAAAAAGGAACGTTTGGTAACCATTTTTTTTTCAATTTAAAAAATCAGTTTTTAAACTGCAGAGTAAAAAAAAAAACTCCAAAAACTGATTTTTTTTTTCACTTTTGGTTTTTTTTTTCGACCACCACCACCAGCCTCCCACCGCCGGCAACCACCTCAGGCGACCACCGCCGGAGACTGCCGGCAGCCACCGCCGGAGACTGTCGGCAGCCATCTCCAGCCGCCGGCGACCACCGCCGGAGACGGCCGGCAGCCACCTCCGACAGCCGGCGACCACCGCCGGAGACTGCCGGCAGCCACCTCCGGCCGCCGGCGACCACCGCCGGAGACGGCCGGCAGCTACCTCCGGCCGCCGGCCACCACCGCCGGTGACTGCCGGCAGCCACCTCCGGCCGCCGGCCACCACCGCCGGAGACTGCCGGCAGCTACCTCCGGCCGCCGGCCACCACCGCCGGTGACTGCCGGCAGCCACCTCGGCCGTCGGCCACCACCACCACCACCGTCGACCACCGCTACGCCCCACCACCGCCACCGCAAACCACCAAAAAAAAAAGTCAAAATAAAAAGGGTTACCAAACACCAAAAAAAAAAACTTCAAAAAAAAAAGGGGTTATCAAACACCCACTTGTTTTTATAAAAAAAAAATTAAGCTGCTCTTTAAAAAACTGCTCTTTAAAAACTGAAAACCAAAAAAAAAAATTGTCAAACGAAGCCTAAGTGGTGTTGCCTCAGATAATTATGTTCATTTATAGTTCTAGATAGGGTGTCACGCTAGCTAGTGCAATGGACTTAATGTGATTTTAAATGAGTGGTGATTGCTCTCAAGTGTTTAGTGACAATTCCACTCTTGATTGGGGGAGATTTTGGAGTCATGACCTGTGGTAATAGCTCAGATCTTGAACTCTTTAGTCATACCAAAATCTTGCACTAATTGAGTTTTGGTAGAGAATATGGGGTCATAACTTCTTGTATAACAATTTGAATGCGACACTATGGTGACCACAAGAAAAGGAAAAAAAAAAAAAGAGTTGTGGTGGAAGAATTAAATTACTCATTTGAGGATAAAAACGGATAAATATAGTGAAATTTTAGACGGTGTCACATCACTAAAAACTTATACAACGTACCTGCATTGTCAGTTTGGTATGCATAATTCTACATCGCATCTTATTTGAGATTTGACTTAAACAATCAATTACGCACTTTGAAGATTAAGAACACGTTCAAGTAAGAAGAAAAAACAGTCAATTAGATGTGATGTACGTAAAGATAAGGAAAAAGTGCAAGAACACACTTTATGATATGCCTTGGTTGCAAATATATTTGTTGTATCTAATTTATGTGGTGCTCATCGTGGCTGCAAATGATTCGCGCGTGCACAAAAAGGAAAAAAGCAATACTCAATTGCACGTGACGTACAAAATAAAAGTGTAATGATAGCAAATTCATGCAAACAAAAGCTCAGAAGACCTTTAGGCTAAATAGCAACAGGGTCGAGACTTCTGTAAGGTGAGTGTGTGTTATCATTTTGCTGGGATTCCATGCTTTCTAAGCAACTATGATTGACTTCATTTTCTTATGTAAGCGACAATCCATACTTGCTGTACAATGGAATGGCCCAATCGATCCCGTATGATTGCTCAAGCACCACAAGTGGAAATTAGCCGCAAATTCACTAATTTAATTGTTCGTAGGGGAACCATACTCGTAATGAGATTGAAGGAGAAGGATGATATCAGTTCTTACATTACTCATTTGGGTTCCTTTCCCAGACTATTTTAGTGAATTCAACCCCAAGTATTTCGTTGAGCTATTGCTTTTAGTATCTTAATTTAATTAGGCATATGCCCTTACGCTCCTTTTGTAAGTGTGGCATTCCCCGACGGGATCGTGTGTAAAGAATTTCTAATGAATTATTGTCTTACTTAATTCCTAAAAAAAGCATGATAGGACATGAAAATATCCTCACCGTTCTTTTGACCTAATGTTTAAGACTTTTTAAGTTCTATTTAACTTACTGCTACTCCTGCATAATTTATTCTTATTCCTGATATACCAAGTATATCAATACATTAAATAAAGGCAGTTTACATTCATCATGTCTATAATGATCAACTGTTATAAGTTTAATAACACTTTGAGAGTACGGAAGCTTCAATTCAAAGATTGAATACACTTTGATGACTGTTTAGTTATGTTAAACACTGATTTGATGCATCTACGAAAAATCTATTTACTTATGGTAAATATAGGTGTGCAAACATAAATTGAGAACTAGTTTATGTTGGGTGCTGAAGATCATTGATGGATACAACATTTTTGCTTTTGTACTTGGGCTTTCAATCATTAGCCTCAAGTTGATGCAATTTGGAACTATCCTGTGTTTGAGTGTGCTTGTTTTGCCTTTTGCTCGTATTAAGCTTCCTTACTTTGATCTGATCATGTCATGCGTTGAGACTGAATAAAGCCTCATTTTACCTTTTTGCTTAAGTTTTCATCCGGCCTTTATAACATTTTTTACACTTCTTCCCACAAGGATATGTTGCACCGTTATAACTTTCTCCTTGTTTGAGGGAGTCATGCGTCATTCTTTAGCTGAAAGGGTCACGAGCCAACTAGCCAGTGTTACCTTTGATTTAACAGATTGTCAACAAATACCAAAGGACGAATCAGTCTTAAACGGAGACTTCTCTTTAAACGGGTCCTTAACTCCTTAATGACGTGGTATGTTGATGCTTCAGGACGAATCAGCTTGATAGCCCGAGACGATGCATTTTACCTGGTGCAAAGAGCTCTACACACGAGCTCAATTTTTAATAGAATATATATATATATATATATATATATATATATATATATATATATATATATATATATATATATGCTCTCAGTCTCGAAGCATATACGCCAGAGTGGTAGCGTCGTGCGGCAACCGGCATCAGTTTTCTTTGCTATCTCTGCTAATCTGAATTGAAAAGCATCAAATCTGGGAAAGTAGGGTAATAACAGGATTCTGAGCCAAACACCAGATCTATGGAAGCAAAGCACAAAAAACAAAGCAAGAACACGCAATTGTGTGAGATTAAAGAAATCTCGGTTTGTTTCTTCATGGGAAAGTAAAGAAATGAACCACCCATTGCTAGGCCAAACTGTACAAGGGACAGAATCATATGCAAATTGTCCAACATATACAAGGTAGTTGATTGTTATGCATTCTTTACATGTAACATATCCAACTTTATAAAATAGGGCTATGGCAGCTTGAGCCTGACAAGTGACAACTAAATTCCCCAAGAAGGCATTTAAACCACCAGCAACATTGTCATGGACATGGTGTAATATAGTCGAAATGAGGAATCAAATACAGAATTATGTGAGGTATGAAATTGGAGATGAAAAAACAACTTGGCTGTGGTATGACAATTGGATGCCAAAAGACAGTCTAGTAAACATGTATGGAAACAGGATATGCTATGATTTTGGTTTGAGAATGGATAGCAAAGTAGCTGAGATTATTGTAAATAATCAATGGAAACTGCCACAAGCAACATCAACAGCTATCAGACGTTGGGAGAGTGCATTAAACCTTATGCCTCAACCACAGGTGACTCAGGATGATAAAATTCTGTGGACTTTAACAAAGAATGGTCAATTTACAGTAAGGTCAGCTTGGCAAATACTCAGAACTAGAAAAGAAAAGGTAACTTGGTGGAAAGTGGTATGGTTCACTGGAAGCATACCAAAGTGTGCTTTCTTCCTATGAATGTTATGCAAAGAGGGATTGTGAACAAAAAGCAAACTCAAGAGATGGAAGTTGATTATAGAGGATACATGTTCACTATGTAATCAACACAAGGAGGATATAAATCACCTTTTTTGGAGCTGTGATTTTACACAAGATGTTTGGAAAGCAAATTTTGCTAAACTGAAAATGTGTATGCACTTGCAATCATGGAATCACCTATTGGAATATGCAACTTTTCATCTAAGAGGAAAGAGTTTTCAAGCTAAGTTAAGAAAATTGGCTCTGGCTATAGCTGTGTATATGATCTAGGGAAAAAGGAATGATAGAATATTCAAGCAAAAGGTTCAGACCAAGGAGCATATTATAAGGATGATCCAGCAGTGGATACAGTGGAGGGTAAGAAGCTGGAAACAAGTACCAAATCATAGCATCAACAGGGAATTGTGTGAAAAATGGGAAATTGATAGTAGAATTTTAATTGTTTGATAGCACATTAGAATCCTAAAAATGTAATCTAAGCTGAAATCAAGCTTAGAAGGAAACTTGAAAAAACTGTGTACAGATTTTCTTGGAAATAATACAATGACTTTCACCAAAAAAAAAAAAAATCCCCCAAGAAGGCATGTAGATGTGCAATGGGGGCCTGGGAAAGGTCCCACCAACTTGGAACCTCCAGTCACGGAAGCTTGTTGCTTGAACAATGAGCATGAAGGAGTTACTTTATTTTATTTACCATGATGTTTGATCACTCCAGTAGTACTGGATAAGAAAAAATAATCACCATTGCTTCTTCAAGACACCACAATTCCCCAGGGTTAAAGTATTTAACACGAAATTGCCTGATGCGATTGGCCAGCCCGATTTGGTGTGGATAGGCAAACATGTTTTGATCATTCATACTTTGATGGATAGAAAAGGTTTTAATCATTTTTCTTGTGCCAAAGCTTTGCATGTCTTCTTCACGTTATTGATGTTTCAGATGCATAGATCATTTGAAGCACGGTACACGCCAAAATGAAAGACAACAACTAGTGATCGAGTCAAGACGTTGTATTGGACTGCTAAAGTTTGATTATGACAGATTTAAAAGTTCTTTCGATATGTCGTCACAGTACAGCCAGTTAGTAGTTGATACTATTGTCTATCTAGTGAGTTCAAGCGATGCCCAACACTTTGACGAGATTGTCTTATCCAGTGCCCAGACTTTTGTCAAATTTTAAAGCTAAAGGTACTTTCTTGTTTTGTCAAAACTCCTTATCCCCCATTGTTAGTTTAAGAAATATGTCATAAGTTTCTAACCGGCAACCATTACGAGTTTTGTAACAAGCTAGCGAATGTCTAGTCTCACGCGCACGTGAGCCACATCTTGACCCAAGATATTTTTAAGACCAAATTAAGAGATCGTCCAAAAACCCAATTAGCGGTTTTTTTTTTTGCATTATTCATGTGTCCCTTCCACAGTATTTCACTAAAAATCACCACGGTTGAACTTGAGCGAAAGACCTCTCAACTCTTTTCTCAAGAAATTACGTCTCTACTGGCTTTTTATGTTCAGATCTTTCGTGTAGCAGATGTAAGCTAGCAAGCGTAACTTAATAAACCCCGCCTTTAAAGAAGAACCATCCAGGCCAGGAAGCGTGAAAGAAACCCAAAAAATCAGTAAGAGTGTCGCCTCGCAATTAGGAGCGAGGGGGGAGTGGGAACGATAGCGAGATCACGTTTTGTGGTTTGTGAGCCACCGAAATCACATGTTGGCTACACATTTGAATAAACCAGTTATAGATCTTTGCTGGCCACAGCGTAGCCAAATATTTTAAGAGCGCGTGAACCGCGTTTTGCAGGATCTTGGTGGGGTAGGGGATTGGGGGCCAAAACTTCTCGTGTGTTGGTTGTGTTTAATTTGATGGGTAGTTACAACTTTCTTCAGGCAACAGAGATTTGCTTGCTCTCTCACGTGCTCCTACCACCCATTTCAGCCTCACCAAACGGTTCTACAACAGTTGGTACCCACACCATCACCATCGCTCCATCGCCGTCACCGGTCTCTTTCTCTCTCACACATCCCCCCTCCCTCTTTCTACAAAAGGATCTTTTTAGAAAACAAATCGCTCCATCGCCGTCACCGGTCTCTTTCTCTCTCACACACATCCCCCCCCCCCCCCCCCCCTCTCTCTCTTTCTACAAAAGGATCTTTTTAGAAAACAAATGTAAGATTTTTTTCACACAGATAGATGGTCGGGACCATCCAAGATCTCGAGCATTGGGTTTAGAGCTTGATGAGATAAGATTATGAGTAAATGCACGGTTAAATATTTCAGATACGTTCAGAATTCTCTTGTACAAACGAGAGGTTTGTGGTTATGTTTCAATTTCATCGTACAAGCCAAGTACACAATCGAAACTTGAATGAATGAATTTGCTTTTAAAGTTTAGTTAATTCAAATGCAAATTCGTTCACGTTTTAACAACAAAGAGATAAGCATCTCCCTTAACATTGGAGAGAGATATTGATCCTGCTATGCGTTCATGTTATAAAGTCAACGAGCAAACTTTTGTCTAACTTTTCTCCGCCCTTTGTCAGTCTCGTTTTTCCTTTCCACATAAATTCTGTCAATTACCGCTCTTGAGATATATTAGTACTTGGTCAAAGAGTGTAACTCCAATGATCAAGAAATTGTCTTATTTATCAAAAAAATAATAATAATTACTTTCAGGGAAATCCTTAATTTTTTGTTCTAAGGCATTGGGAGTTTGGGGGGGGGGGGGGGGGGGGGGGGATGGATTTTTGTTGTTGTTGTTGTTGCTGTTCTTGTGCTTAAAAACAAATGCGCTGCATCACTCCATTTTGTACTGGGATCTCTCAGTCTCAGTATAGAAACAACACACCTTCATGGTAATCAACAATCTCAGCAAATGAGATTCACCAGAATCTTGTTGGCTGCTTTGATTTCTTTTATACCAGAAGGTCATCCACCTCGTGTCTGGGAAAGCAAGTGGAAGTAAGGACTTCATAGTGGAGCCCTCCTCCATTGCTTATCCTCTCCAACTTAGACTCATTTCCAATCAGTTATCCGAGCCCTCCTCCATTTTGCTTTTCCTCTCCAACTCGACTTATTTCCCCTCAGTTATCTCAACTATTTCCTTGAACGTGTTAATGTGTGCAGAGGAAAACATCTCCGATGTTTTTAAGAATAATGGTCTAAACCAACTAGGACCATTTACGGTAACATATATTCCGACCCAGAGTAACACCCATTTGCTCTCTTTTGTCCCGAGTCATGTCCCATCGGCTACTTCTTCTGTGAGTGAATCAACATTCTACGAAGAGTGATTAGAAATTCTCTAATAATAAGAGTTTCTTAAGAGATAATGTCGCTTTGGGAAAGTTCACGCACGAAACTTGGTCATTATGAAATGTTGCTTTCTTACAAGTTATGAGGGTGATCACCATCCTCAGTCCACCTAGAGTCAATCAATATAACTACTAATTTCGATACCAATTAACGTGATCAATCGAGTACCATAAAATGATCCTGCTAGTTCAATACATATTACAGTGATTAATTGAGCACCAAAGAGTGAAACCTCTAGTCTTGATTTTTCCTTTTTGGAATTGCGGACATGATATTTAGTGGTGCGTAATGCTGAGGGAAAGAATTAGTGATGCATGCTCTATTGGATTTTCTTCATTGACTTTTTATGAATTGCTGAGATAAGTTTAATACATCTAATGTTGAATTTACTTTATATTTTTCATTCTAATTTGACTTGTTAAACAATACTTAATTTATAATTGTTATTTTAGTTTAACTTGATGTTTACATATTACTAAATTTACTTTCAAAGTTCACAAAATTCAAAGAAAAAAATCCATTAGAAAGACCCCTCATCTTAGTTCCATGACAGTGTTGGCCACGTGCCCACATGCCCAAGTATCATGACGAAGAACTTGGTTGATGGCATAATGAACCTGTACTACAAACTTTGCATCACAATTGGGAGGCTGCTGTTGAAAAAACTAGGAATTGAGACGGCTACCGCCCTCTTCGAAAAGCAAGCTTGTAATATGTCCATTTCCAGTAGGCCAGTCTTCCTCACTTGAAGTAGCTCATGTCTCACGTGCAAGCTTATATGGAGAAGATCGTGCCAACTTCTACTATATTGATCTTCACTTTCACCTTTCAAAGGTGTTGGTAGAAAGTAAGCTGGGCTGGTGGAGATATCAAAAATTCAAGTAACTGAAGCTGAAGTTACTATTTTCAAAGTAACAAAAAAAAAAGTAACGACGGAATCAGAGTCGAAATTAAAGAGTATCATCACTTCTGTTTTCTTTTACAGGTAAATCGAAAGTACAGAACAAAAATAAAGGAAGCGAACCAATACAAAAGAATTGTAACTGATTTTGTAATAGTTTATAAGACTAGTCTTACACGCTGACATTGATTGCTACTATCTCTGTCATCTATTGCTAGAAGAAAAAGTATTGACTACCACGTCTATGCATTGAATCAATTCCATATCTGTTCCAAGTTAGGCTCCTGATGGAGGCTAGTGGCCCAAAGAAACCAAGTAATCGATTTACCTGTGAGCAGTTCTTATAAGCAAGCCAAGGTGATTAGCAATTTGGTCTATTATTAAGGTCAAGGTCTTTTTACTCCACCAAGGGTCACTTAGCAGGTAGGGATTAACATGTAACTCCAATCGAGTCATCCATAGCTAATTTTGAACCGTAAGAAATTACTATCACATCCTAACTCCTCCCTTTTCACACGCTCGCTATGATCATAATCTATTAGAAAAAAGCTATTATCAATTTTTTATATATTTTTTTCACTCTTCATTGCCGAGAATGTATTTCAATTACAAGGATAACCTTTTAACAATAAACAACAAGCTTAATTCGCAGATCAACGGGCTGAAACAATTGTTGATAGGTATTTTTGGCGCTGGCACATACAAAAACAAAACCAATAACAAAAAAGGAAAAAAAAAAGAAGAAGAAGAAAGGAAACCAAGGGAGAACATGTTGTAGGCAGCTCACAGGTTGCACAAAGATCTTCAGAGTGACAAGAAGTTTGACATCACATATTCGGCGCCTAGGAAATACGCAAAACGGGAAAGGCAAAACAGGGATCCTGTCAACATTCATGAATCGTGAAGAAAAGTCCAAAACCCAAGAGGCTGAGAGGGCTGATAGATGCTGAGAACCACGAGAGAGCGGGCCGACGGGGCCACTGCTCTGCTCCCACCAGATACGGTCAAAAACTAGCATCACATCACATATGAAAGAACATGTGAAAATCAACACCGGTCCAACTTGGGAGAACATAAGAATTGAGCCGTCGCTCCTGTCTACTGTTTCAAGGGTCAAGTCAGGCGGAATGTAAAGATTTTGGTTAGCGGTTGGTAGGTCCCGGCCGCCAACTTGACCTCACATGCGCATTCGAAGGGCCAAACCCAACCCCCGGCTAATGTGACGGCCAGCCATGTTTGATTGGGCCGTGAAGGGACGCCTCCGCCGTTGTTTTTTAAAAGGAATTTTATGGTAAATTCTAAGGGTTTTCCTGATTTTTTGCGAATTATTGAAGGAGGATAGAGAAAGGTCGAAAGTGTAGCTTTTATAGTTTTGGTAAAACTCCAACCACACAATTCAGTAATAGATTTGTAAGGTGTCTCTTTAACCACTAGAACTAACTTCACTATTCATTTAATGTGCCTAGTTTGATGACATTAAAGAATTTGAAATACTGGACAAGCTTATGGGGTAACTACAAAATTGAAGGTATTATATTCTAAGATTGTTGGAAAGATGGTTAATAACAATGAACATAAATGCTTTTTGGTATTTATATTTCTTTTAAAAAAATCACTTTTTCATAGCTAAAAATACATGTATGTATATATATATATATATATATATATATATATATATATATATATATGGGACAAATACTGACTTTTTAACGGAAATAACACTCGACTCTTCATGCAGTTGCCAGAAAGGCCTGCAAGAGAAGAAAAAAACTTGACAAGAGAATTACAAAGAACTTAACAAAGGGAAAATAACCATGGCAAAACATTAAAAAATTATCTGCAAAAAAAGGTAGATTCTCCCACCCTAAAATGAAAAAAGAGAACATGATATCATGTGAATTAAGAAATTGGCCCGGGTGATGAGGTTCGTCTATTTTGGATTTTCAACCTGAGGACTATGTTACAGTGCGAGTTCATTTCATTGTGCTAAAAACCTATGTTCCTTTCCTAAGAGGAAAACTGTGCGTGGCAAATGAAATGGATGGTTACATGCTCCAATTAAACCCTCATAGATTTTTTTCTGGACCACGAGAGTTATTCGCTTATATTTTATCTTTCTTTCCCAATAAGTATTGGGAAAATATTATTTTTAGCTCATATCTTTTGTCGTTAAAATACATGTTTTAGTGACAATTGTTAGATACTTTAGTGGCACCTGGGTAGGTAAAAAGCATATGAAAAGGTCAAAGTAGCGCCTCCATAATATTGTTATGCATTTTACATTTAGCAGAAGTAAAACACTTTCAATTCTTTCCTTCGCTAAAATGCATATGAGATATTGAATGACTTTTTGCTCATATCCGAGTTATAAGTAATAGCAACAACCTTGTATATCAAAAATTATTGATCTGTAAATATAATTAGTGACATTTATATTAACGCTTTTACAATGATACTTAGCATCATCAAGTATAATCAATTATAACTATTAATTATCGCTATTTGAAAAGTTGTACCAATCTCTCTTGAGATTTTGCCCCAACATATTTCCGCTGCAAAAGAGGCTTGCAAGGAAGTAAAGCATGATGTTAAATTGTTAATTTAACATCATGCTTCAAAAGGAACTAACGATTGCAGCCTCTGGGTTTACGAATTCCTTGGCTGGAGTGAACTTATTTTGGGAGTTGCGCAATAACACCATAAAACCTTTACAAAAAGTTGTGCTTTCAACTGTTTTTCAAGAACATCTTAAAAGAAGCACACTGACCACCACTGCACACGTAGAAAATGATGTTCATTCCCACTTCAAGAATGAAGTCCAGCCCAATATCAATTTCCTGATGATCAAAACTTTGCGCAAAAAGTGTAGCTGCCAAGTTGAACATATTGGCTAAAGAATGCGAATGTAAATTCAAGGCAGATGCTGGGTACCACAAACCAAGTCCATGATCACAACGCTTCTCGCCAGATCGCTTGGATCTTGCGCTATTTGCACATCCATTGGTGCATTGGCTAGCTCAACAGCAGACCAAAAACAAAATCCAAATGGAATTCCGGATAACCAAACGTACTTGCAAGAGGAAGGTACCACACAGATCACCCACTGCGACATTATTAAACCCCAAAAGTCTTTTGATTATTGATCTTGGTGACCCTTCCCAATCATTTACTTTCGAGATTTGAGCATTAAGATAACAGTGTTCAAAGTTACCAACTAGAGATTTGCCTTACAATGTTCAGTTTCCACGTTTCAATACTTTCACAAACCAACTAGAGTTTTATGAGTATCATAACACATCCCAATCTGTAGTGGTGCGAATGCCTTGGGCTATCACACTTCTAATAGATTCTCGTCTTTTGTTATCTCAGGTGGCCGAGACTCCTGATGTTGACATGGTGACACCATTTGACTTCTATTCTATTAGACTTTCACTCATTTTGTGTAGATAGAGCATTACCTGAACAATTGAAGGAAGCTCACTAGTTACTTTTGATGCCTGTTGGCAACAAGTTGATTGCAAGAGGTGGAAAAAGTTGCAGGAAAGCATTATCAAGCATGCAAGAACATCGATCCAAAAAATTTATGAAACAACAGTTTTACTTTCTCTTCCCAAGATACTTACGTAAAGTCGTAAACAGAAGTAGAACCTGAAAAATATATTGCTGATACAACGTAAAGATGCGTACCACAATCCCTTAACATCCACACACAGTCTTTCTTCCATCGAATAGTCTGCCAGATAAGGGTTTAACGCAAAACAACCAATTCATACTGCATTAACTTTGGGATAGTCGTGCGGTATTAAGTTGTTGAATGATGATTGGCATATTTGAAAGGCCAAGCTGCACTCAACAACCCTATGGTTTAAAGAGGTTGCGGTTTACCATCAAGAAAATAATAGGCACTAAAATCTCCTTCTTGTCTGAGCAGTTTGCAACCAAGAAAATCTTAATGAACTTAATCCCCTTGGTGTCTAAGAATTTAAATGAATTAAATCTCCTTGTGTCTGAGCTAAAATGAACTCAAATTTCATCAAACAGTAAGCATAAAGAGACTCTGGGCTAGAGATGCTCGTATATATATACCTCCTGATATCTGCATATACTGATATGATGCATAAAAACCTATAGAGAGAGAGAGAGAGAAGGAGAAAATTGAGACTTCTTCTTCCAAGTTCAACCAATATCTCTTGCTTTGGCTATGTCATAATGCGAGAGATCCTCACATATTAAATGTATGTGACCCAATGAACGAGTCTCCTGCCACTATACATGTAAGCACGTAGTCTTACAAAGAATAATTACAAGAGTAGTTCTGTTTTACTCATCAGAAAAAGAAAAGAAGAAAATATTACAGGAGCTCAGGTAAGATAAGAAGAAAATTGTAACTTCTACAACGAATATGATTGGTGTTGGGTGCTTTGTATGCATGCTCACTATCTGAATCAGGTGGAGCAAAGTGCTCATGGTGGACAGTAGATGGTAGTCTTGTAGAAGTGGTTGGTTCTTGAGGTTGATATCTGTGACATGTTTACACAATTGGTGCCAGTGATGATAGTGTTGATCGTGGCGTGCAGTGAGGAGGTTAATGGTGGCTGATAGCAGTGGAAGGTCTAGCTGGTGAGCCAAGAAAAGGCGAGTTTAGTATATCCTTATCAACTGGCAGTAGGTGTTGACATTGCAGTGGTGTTGAAGGAAGTTGCAGACTGGTTGGTTGGTAACACTGACCGGGACAGAAGGGACTTAACTAATCTTGGTTCCAGAGGAGGAGGGGAAGAGGAAGAAGAGTAGAAGTGTCATGCAAACACATAGCAAATGACAAAATTCGGCTACTACGGAGTATTTGACAACGGACTTTAGGAAATAACTCTCAGAAACATAAATTTCTAGTATTTCACATCTACACATCACCAATGCAACAAAATTTCAGCACAGCTTACAACTGAATGTCTGAAATAACAATTAGCCACTATTAGATGATACACTTACCCTGCCCTTTTTCCCCTCTTGGTCTACTATTTATTACTTATAACATTACACCATTTCAACTTCCAACACACCCGATAACTTTTTGCCTTTGTTAGATTCTACTCACGCTTGTAGTTGCTATTGGCATGTGAGAACTGTAGATAACTTTTTGACACAGTACTACATTTGGGTATGTGTAGGAAGTTGTGTGTCGCATATCAAGTTGGGACGAGAAGGCAATTCCCTAAAGGACTACAACCAGTAATAACTAGAAGTTTTTCTCCAACTAATTTGACGACCATATATCTACAGTTCTCAATCTGGAAAAGAAAATTATATCTCAAGTGAACAGAATATAAAATGCAACATAGATCAAGGAGTTGAAATACTTGGGCAATGGACATAATTAATAATCCCCAATTCGCAAAGGCTACCTTGCCCCATTTTCATATTTGTGATTTCACATTTCGCTCCAAACTTTGTTAACATGAAAATACATAATTTAAGTAGTAAACAAGAGAAACTTGCTTCAGCAAAATCCCCTCCTTGACCATCGCTAAAGGTTGTAATGGACAATCCACACAAAGATAAGAGTTTGATTCTTCGCCGAATGCAACGAACAAAAATTGCTGCATGACAGGGTTATTCACTTACCTTAACTTTACATACTAGTATGGTCAAATCCAGGACAATCTACTTGGAACTGAAATGGGAAGTACCCTAGATATAGCGCAAAGTCAACAATTTTTCATAAGTGTGCCCCAATTTCAACTAAAGTGCTAGCAAATTCTAGATCAGTTTCAAGCCATTTTCATTTCGTAAATTACGTTCAAACCATTCCAACGCCAGGTGATGGAACCCTGAGGTGTCGGTGATCTTTACATATTAAGACGTAAACGAATTGAAGCAAGTTCTGATCAACTGGGCAAAGCCCATGTGAAGTGCTCCCTGTTTCTCGAACAAAACTTACCGAGAGCAGCAATGTAGCTCGCACGTGATAAAAATCATACAATTGATGTAAACGGAGTCTTCACATAATACACCAGCATAAAGTAGTCCAGCAACATCAAGTTGATGATGCCGTCAAGGCAACATAGTAATTCAAATCCCACACTAACAGTCCATACAGACCAACAAAGTAGCACAACATAAGCATAATCCCAAGAAGACAACAAAAAAAATACACAAATAGTTATAGGCATGGACATAGCGAATCCTAACCTAACCAATCACCTCCGGCAGCGCGTGATAAAAGAGCAACCCCTGGTGTACGGATTGGCCGGGCCTCTCGCCCTGAAACAGTTGTGCGTGTAGTACGACCTGCCGGAGCGTGCGGGACACGGGATCCTGTTCGCCGACAGAGCTCCGTACGAGATGTAGTGCCTCACAAAGCGCCAGAACAGAGACCTCCGGCCGTCTGTTCCGACAGCGTCAACCTCGCCGTCAAAGTCGTCGTCGCCGTCGTATAGCGATGACGCCAAGGACGACGGCCAATCCAGCGCGTCGGCCATGAGTTGCGTGCCGGCCTCTTCCACCTGGAGCTGAGCACGCGAGACGCACGTGAGGGCGAGGAGGATGGCGAAGCAGAGTTGCATCAAGAGCTTTGCAGAGGCCATGGAAAGAGTGAAAGAGAGTGAAGAGATTGAAGGGTTTTGCTTTTTAGAGAGAGAGGAAAGGGGTGTGTCTTTATGTGAGTGAACTACTGTGGCCGATGGTGGTACTGAATGGTGGAAAAGGGGGGACAGAGAGTCACATGGAGCTGCTGGCCCTGGCCGGGGGTGGTGAGAGTGAGAGTGAGGGTTGGTTGGGAAATAAGTGGTTGTGATTGGGTTACAGCTGGGGCGTCAATCAATGCCGTCGGCATTTTATTAGCGCCTCTGTTCACTCGATGAGCATTTTATTTGCATCTGAGCGGGAGGACTCACTCTTAAAACTGTTCAAGATCGGAAGCCATGAATTTGAGATTCTCAGTGATGTCAAAAGGCCCAGCTCAAGAATAAAGAATGTAGGAAACTAATTACGACTAAGAGTAGGGGTGGGTATTTTAACCGTTGAATCGATTCAATCGTGAAAATTGAATCAATTAATCCGTATATTTTTAAATCGATTTAAAATTAATCGGTTTGATTTTTTTTTCAAACCGTACATTCAGTTCGGTCGGTTCGATTCGAATTTTTTTAAAATTGTATAAACCCAACCAATCGTATATAATAATAATAATAATAATATAACATATCTATATTTTTACCTAATCCTAGTTATTTTTTTACTAACCTTAGTTATCTAACCACTCCTAATTACGAGAATCAATCGTTGCTAAGCTCCTCTTTTATGCCGATAAGTTGTAACCGTTTATTCGGGTACGTTACGGTATATAAAGCAATTGGAGTAATAATTTCATCCTATGGAGAAAAGTTCTATACGATCTTTATAGCACCCTTAGAGCGGATCCGGATTGTCTGCTGTAATTAGGGTTACAGCAGACATGCTGTAACTTACTTACAGCCATCTGATCAATTTCAAGTGCCCAGATCAAGTCACGTCAGCGAAAAGAATTTTTGGGTTTGTTCTGTTTCCCATGTGTTGGCGTTAAGTCCAAAGAGAGAGCAGCCTGATGTTCTCTCTTTACAATCTTTCTGCCGGGGACGACATCCCAACCTTCCGGCGATGACGACGATGACATCCCACCTTCCTGCGACAATGACATCTTACCTTCGGTGACGACAAAGCCAAGATGGCCTCGTCCCTTGTTTCTCATCTCCCGTCTCTCGTCTCCCTATGACCCATGTCAAAACCATCATACTAGCCACCATCGCACCTCGGGACCACCACCATCACCACCCTGTTCACCCTTACTCATAATCGTCGATCTACACGTCGGACACTGATCTTTAACAATGACCAACCAACCACCATTACTCTGTCTCTCACCGTCACCCCGTCTTCCACTCCGATTACAAACATCAGCAAATTAACTGTTCGGCTATGTTGCTGCCGAAAGGTTATGGGTCCACTACAATTTCAAGTGATTCACTTTGTGGAGGAAAAGGGGGGATTGTGGATCGCCGTCGCCGAAAGGTGGAGGAGTAGCAGGTGTCGACATCACCGACGGTAGATAAACTGGAGAGAGAGAGAGAGAGAGAGAGAGAGAGAAAGAGAGTGAGAATTGGGGTTGGCAAAGAAGAATTAATAGCTTAATGACGTGGTATAATCTGGACCGTCATCTCACCCCCCATCTTGATAGGACGACAGTAACTAGTGTTACAGCATGTCTGTTGTAACCCTAATTACAGCAAACGATCCGGGTTCCCTTACAGCATACTTACAATTAGGATATGAGATGAAAACTGCCAAAGCCAGAGCAGTTTGGCATGACCTTTGCTACCTTAATGATGCGGGTGGTCTTGCCATATAATCCTCTGGTAGGTTACTGCTATCCTTAAACATGTTTTGGGCTCTGGCTAAGACAAATATTTACTTTTCGGAATATGATATGCCCAATGAACGCGCTTGGAGTTTAAGAAAGACTCCCAAATTAGTTGCCTACCATACACATAACCTTGGACGACGAGCTGTACAGAATCTATCACAATTGTCAGTGTACTCTTGGTTATTAGCTCGCATACGTAGGTTACCCTTGTTGGCACTGGCTACTGGTATTTGAGGGAAATAAAGGGTAAAGTTTCCACAACCACAAAAGAAGCACAAAAAGAACTCATACACGCAGTTGGGAATATGGTTCTTGGGAGACCTATGAAATGGGAGTTCACAAAATCATATGATTTGGAAACTTATGCTGCTTAGCATCTGCTTGAAGATAGTATCCAGTGATTGGAGATATCTCTCCCTCAAATGCATTGTTTCTCATCGTTTTTTGCCTGATAGCATTATTCCAGTTCCGGGGTATGCCTTAGTGCACTTTATGCATTTGGTTTTGCTCTGAATTATGGTAAATGATCTACCCTTACAAAAAGATATAAACGGTCTTAAAATCTTCGAATCAATTGTTTCATAGTACTACTGAAAATTTGGCACAAACCTTGTCTCTGGAGATTTTCACCCACCTTTTTACGCAAATGTATTATGAACTGTCTGACAACTGTCAGTATGGATGGAAAAGTCTATCAAAATAGCCAACAAGGAATGTGGGGGTCATGGACCGAATCACCATGGGGTTAGGGTCCTAGCAAATCTTCACCATCTTAAAACTTTCCCATTCTACCTCGCATTAGCGTTAGCTAAATGAGTACCAGAGTGCTCCAAAATGGGATTGCAAATTTAAGCTTACCATCAGGTTTTTCCAAATAAAGCAAATAAATTCTAATAAATAACAAAATAAGAAATAACATATTTATCATCGACGTTCTTCAAAACAATAGTTTCATTGATAATACGTCCATGACGAAATGTCCAAAACCCATGTTTGAGTCCCGGATGATTTTGTCCCGTGTCATGCCAGCATCTTTTCTATCAAATTTTGAGTTCAAAACATAACTCTCAGATTTGTTGCCGTAATGCTAACTTGTATCAAATACCTTACGGAAATTGTCAAACGAAACCCATATGTTGGGCTTGGATGATTTTCCTCCCAGATCAAGCCGATATTTCCTTTTTTGAACTTGTGGGCTCAAAATGCATCTTTTGGGACACGATGCTATAAGATTAGCTAGGTTGTGCCTGGTCTCTGATAAAAAAATGTGTTTTGGAACCCTAGTTTTGGGACTAGAATAAGGCGTATATTTCTCTATCATACTTAAGGCCTATAAGGCAGCTATGGAGACCTAATGCTATAAGATTATGTTGTGCAAGGGTCTGGATGAAGAGTGTTGTCCGAAGCCCTTGCTTTGGGATTCAAATGTTTTTTTTTCCTCCCCGGTCATCAGGCGATGTCAGAGTCAAACTCAAAATTTAATATGCAACTGTGGGACACGATGCATTAAGGTTAGATTGTGCATGTCCTTGATGAGAAAGAATAAAGCTAAATTCACATATTTTAGTCACTTAAATAGGAAATGTTGGTACACTTAAACACTTCGGTAATAAATAAATATGAATTTAGCATAAAAAAATGTATATTTAGCCGTACATAAAATTTATTACATCGAAGTGTAAAGGTAGCTTATATTATAAATGATGCGAATGGTTCCTAAAATGAAATAAACATATTTGAAATTAACGAGACTGGCCGGGGCGGGTAACACGTCAAAACATATCTATTGTCGAGTGTGCTCTTAATTTTTGTACCAAAATTTCACTCTAAACATGATCGTAGTCAAAATATTTCATGTCAAACGGATCAGATGAGCTGCCACCTGCTTTAAACATTTGCTTCGCAAAAAAAAAAATTGAAAGAAAAAAGTTTAAGCCACTATAATTAGCGAATTTTTTGGGTGAAGATAAGAGAAGTGAGAGAGTGCCACTTTTTTTTTATTGGCGTAAACCAATCCAAATTGAACCTTTTAAACCGACTAAATCAAACAATCCATACTGATTGTGTTTGGTTCGGTTTGATTTGAAAATTTTCAAATCGAGGGGTAACGGTTTGATTCACAGTTTGACTCTTAAATTGAACTGTGCTCACCTTTAGTGAGACATTTGTGTATTAATATTACCCTTTTCATCTAAACACAAAACGTAAGAAACTTTGAAAGTGAGGTGATCATTATAGTTGTTGATATATATATATATATATATATATATATATATATATATATATATATATATATATATATATATATATATCTTGTATTTATGTTTCACATCAGTTACTCAAAGAAGATTGCAACTTGGCCTTGAGTATATAAGACATTTTGTCCCCCATTGGATATATAAAGAAGATCACCACTTTTCTCCAAGTTTATGTAAGTTGTCTTGTATTGTGTGTAAGGTTAAGAGAGAAGAGTCTTTTTTTTAATAGGAAAATAATTGAGAGATACACGTGATGCAGCGTTGTAAATCTGACTTGTGCAAAGTGAATTTGAGTTCTCTCATATCTCTTGTGTTCTCTTGTTCAGTTATCGTGTTCTATACATATTTATCTAGAATGATTTCATAAAAAATGGTATTAGAACTTTTTAGGTTTATTTTTGGACAAAACTGAAATCGGTTTTCAGAGGATAAATATGTAGAACAACATGACCATAAAGTATGCTTGTGACAATTCGATAGGAAGACGAATTTTGACATATGGCAGAGCACGGTAAAGGATTTGAGCAGTGCGATAGAGGATGTCGAAGCACGCATAAGGAGAAAGCTCAAGGCATTTTGGAAAGCACTTGCAGAGGACTGTCATAAGTCAGGTGGAACTAATCTTCAATAGATTAGATGACTTGGAGGTAGACAGTAGACTAGCCGTGCTAGAGAATAATGCGGACCTTCACAGTACAAGCATCCTCCTCTAAGCCCCCCATGAGCCTTGTGGTCATGAGAGTCATCCCGCTTATGACTTCCCTCATGATTCTTCTCCCCCTTGTGATGGCGGCGACGTCCCTCATCCCAACTATGCTCATCATCGGTTGCCTTGGGCAAGCAACTCTTCGACTTACCGTCTCCCCCACCTTTGGCACGCTTATGCCTTGGAGATCTCGACATTTCACGTTGCTAGAAGTCTTCCAACCTCTCGACAATCACCATGGCAAAAGCCGAGTAGTGAGGTTCCCTCCGCCGTAACTCCGTGGCAACCCACTATTGCAAACCATCAATGAAAAAGCATAGTCGCTGCCTCTCGGACATCTCCGATATTTCAAGCATTAAAGCCGAGTACTCTTTCACATACTTGTGGATGCTCCCCTTCTACCTCAGCGTCAAAGGTTGATCATCGTCATATGTTTGGCGCTCTCCAGATAAAACTGCCTTTTTAGTTCACACTTGAACTTCTCCCATGTTTTGACGACATATCCCTCCGTATAGTGATGCCTCTGCAATAAGGGAGTTGTATCTGTAAGGTACGTGACTGTTGTCTGCACTTTCTCATCCTCGTCATTGATGTTGCGGGCTTTAAAGTACCACTCCAAGTGCCAAAAGAAGTTATCCACTTGCCTTGCCTTTCTCGCTCCATCGTACGATCTCGGCTCTAGCATTTTCTTTTGCCTTGGCTGCACCGCAATACACACCTGCCTCGTAGCTCTTGTAAGCTCCCTCTTACAATAAGCTATTTCTTGTTGGAGCTCTGCGGCTTGCCCCTTGAGGTCTTTGCGCCGTTACAACTTCTACTTGGTGAAACGGGCGACCCTCTCCTTGATCAAGTCATCTAGCTCCTCCGTGAACACATCAATTTACAAGAGGGATTGCCCACACAAGGCAAGATGATTGCGTTCCTCGAGAAGCACAAAGGCAGCAAGGAGGATTCTTCCAGCAGCGATGGAGAGGCACGCCAGGGGGGCATTGCAGATGGTCAATGTGTTTGTGCAGAAGTCGAAGGAGAAAACTACCAAGAGGAAGAAGAGCAAGAAGAGACGAGACTTACTCTACGCAATGGTAGACATTACAGGGAAGACTCACGTGGTGCTTGTGGATACCGGGGCTATCCACAACTTCATGAGTCTGGGGTTGCCGAGTGGCTTGGGCTAAAACCAATTAAGGATGGGAGTTGGTTCACGGCCGTGAATGCCGAGAAGCGACCGATGAAGGGAGTCGTCAAGAAAGTCAATTTGAGGATCGATAGATAGACAGGAAAGGCCGACTTCAACATCATCGACATGGATGAGCTTGGGGTAGTGCTTGGGATGGACTTCATGGAGAAGTCAAGCACTACGCTAAATCCTTATTGCGGGTGATGATGATGGCAAGTAAAGAAGGCCAACCGGAGTGGATGATACCGTTGGTGTCCAAGGATGGGGCTGATGCACGTAAGGGGATTACTGCGTTACAGCTGGACAAGGGAACGACGCTATGCTACGGTGAGCGGTAAATGGGGGCGAGGACATATGCAGTTGATATGCTTACGAAGACAGTCACGACAGAGAAGTTCAAGCATTGCTTGAACTTGATTCATCTTTTTTCTTGCTGAGTTCAAGGTGGAGTGCATCCCTACCTTTAAAGGGGATGCAAGGTGGAGTACCTGAAGAATATACTGAAGGCATATTACACTTTTCTTACGGAGTGGTTTGTTAATACAAGCCAACGTTGAGATTGTTGATATATGCCTTGTATTTATGTCCCACACCGGTTACTCAAAGAAGATTGCAACTTGGCCTTGAGTATATAAGACATCTTGTCCCACATTGGTTATTTGAAAAAGATCACTACTTTCTCCAAGTATGTGTAAGTTGTCTTGTATTGTGTGTAAGGTTAAGAGAGAAAAGTCCTTATTTGAGTATGAAAACAATTGAGAGCTACATGTGAGGGAGCGCTGTAAATCTGACTTGTGCAAAGTGGATTTGAGTTCTCTTATATCTCTTATGTTCTCTTGTTCGGTTTTCGTGTTCTGTACATATTTATCTAGATCGTTTTCTTAACAATAGTAATAAAAACTTAATGTCTAAGTGTGGCATTCTACACTTCACATGCATTAGGATGGATACAGATTCCACATCGGCAATGTACTAGGAAAAGTCCTGGACTATGTAAGATATAAGGTTAAATTGGATCTTATCCGAAATTAAAAGGGGGAGAGAAATAGTTTGGCCACCACCACCACAATTATCACGGCCTAGCCATCGCAATACAACCATTGCATCACAATATTATCACCATCGTGAGGACACCGCCACCTCTACCATACCAACGCTCCCTCCACTACCTCCACACCCTCCAAAACCATCTTCATATCTACCACACTGCAATTGCCACCATGATCATCATGTCATTGATTGTCGCCACCACCACAATTACTAACATCACATTTTCATGCACTACTGCCACCACCGTGATTGACACATTTTTGCCATTGCTACCCTTATTCCCCCACCAACACATCCAACACGGTGTTGGTAATATAAACTTTTAGAACACAAACTTAAAAACTTTGGTTTGTCAAACTAGTTAACCTAGTGAACGCTTTAAGTTTTCATTTTGACAAATCTATTGCTTAAATTTCAATTTTATCTAACAATCCTTGATACTTTCTTTACTAACCATGTCAAAGAAATACTTTTTTCACGGCCCCATTTGTTTCACAAAAAATATTTTTCATATTTTCAGGTGTTTGAAGTGTTTGTTGGAAAATTTTGAAAAGTATTATTTGCCATTCACATAAAAAAGAAGGCAAATTTATTGGAAAATGATTCAAAACGAAAAATAAAAAAGGGCAAGTCGTTTCCAAACATTCAAAAGCCGTCACTCTATCTCTTTCTGAAGCCCGTTTTCTCTTTTTGCTCCCCACATCAGCAATGATCACCACCGGTGCCATCGCCACTATAGCACAATTGTTATTGCAGCCTTCTGCACCCCGCGATCCATCTGCATCCTCACAAAGTGTCTTCTGATGAGTGGTAGTTGGAAGGGGGTGATGGTGGTCGGTGACAGTGATTGGGCACATGGCTAATGACCGGCAACAACGATATTGGGTCGTGGTTTTAAGGCGAGTAATGCCTCATGGCTTATAATGGTCAAAATTTGTGATGGTGTTTTGGAAGTATGATGCTTTTACAAGTGGTGGTGATGGTGGTGGTTGTGGAGTTGGTAAATAGCGGGTTGTGACAGACGCTTTTTATGGATGGATGGTGACGTTTACTGGTGGAGGTGATGTTGATCCATTGGTGTTGGCTGCGGCCATAAGTGCAACAATAACGAGTAATGTAGACCATATGGTGGGTTTGTAATGTCAGTCTGTTTGTTTTGAGTGCTCATTGAGTGCGATCTTGGATGGTATAGTGGTGGTGTGTGGGTGACTAGTGGTGGTCCAAATCAATGGTGTGGTAGGTGTGGTAGGTGTTGGTTTTGGATGACGAATGGGTGGCGGCGATTGCTTCTATGTTTTGCCTTCTTTTTACTAGAAATAGGTTGTTTGACCTTTTGAATAGCTTATGTAATTTTATCGTGATATTGTGTCTTGCGATGTTGAGAGAGGTTTTTGAGCTTTTTGGTACAAGGTAGATTTATCATTTCTTCCATGCATCATCCGCACAACGAAAATGTGGCCATGGACTTGCTATTTTTGAAAAAGTATTTTTGAAAACGTTTTACAGACCTAAAACAAGTTGAGGCATCCTTTCTTTTTTTTTTTTTTTTCAAAGAGCCCAAAGACCCCATAAAAATTTTCCGTATTGAATAACAAGATCCAAAACATCCGAAAGGTAAACAAGCAGCCCACGTAAAGCAAAATACCAAAGGCAGACGCCTTTGGTACAAAGAGCCCAACCCAACTCAACCTAAAACGAACACCACACATGCACGCCCAGTGGGACTCGAACCCACAATCGCCTGATTAGAAGTCAGACGCCTTATCCATTAGGCCATGGGCGCTTTTTATGTACTGATTCGCAGCTTCAATTAATTTATTATAAACTATGCTCGGCCGCCCAAAATTCTGCTGCGGTACAACATTCTATTCAGTCCGATTTGTTATAGAACTTTGACCATGATTCCGTCGTTTCAATGAGATGCAAGCGCCGTGACTTGCTATGATTACAGCAATGCAATTTTTTTACTTTTGTTTCTGCTTTGCGTTTTTAATGAGAAGAAGTTATTTTGCTGAATTTTTTATTCATTACACTACCAACAGAACTAACAGAGAGGGATAAGAGTTTAAATTTTAAAAGACACTTCTAAGTGTTTGAAATAAATAAGTCTCGATACTTTAGACAGTGATTATGTACTGTGTTGATTTGTCTTGTTTCATGATTGGCGTTTGGTGTTTCAAATGGAACCTCTTAAATTTCTTGTTGGTCTTATGAAAGACTTTTTGGCAAGATATTATTAAGACATCAATGTTTTGGACTCGTCAACAGTGTAAACTCTTTTGCGATATGTTGATTTTGATAGCCCTTGATGAGCACCATTTGAGTAGTTTCACCGGGTTTCTTGAAACACTTATAATTTGTCTGAATTGCATTCCTCTTATTGGTATTCTTCTTGATCCAAGTCACCGTGCGTTCGAAAGGTTATGTCTATGAATGGTCATTATGCACTTCTTGTTCCTTTTGTGCATATAAATGTAGGTAAAATTCGTTACTAGTTTTCATGTAAACAGTTATTGCATGTGCTGCAGTGAAGGGTTTTGTTTCAAGGACGTTGCACGCAAGTTGTATCCATATTAGTGACGTTGGTCTCCTAGGTTCTAATGTTATAATGTGTTCCAGTTACTCACCTTTCTAGATCTGTCGAGTTATAAGAGAAAGCGGATGCTTCCTGTCATTTTTGTATCTTATTTCTTAATATAAAAAACGACTTATCAAAAATCAAAAGAATACTGTACTCAAATCCGGAATTGCGGGAGGTCGCGCACCCGAGTATCCAGTTGTAGTTCATTCTGTTGCTCTGTTCTCTCACATGCAGGCTGTGGCTTAATTTGCGCTTTACATAATCTTCCAGAGGCTCTGAAATGGTTCATGCCAATAAGAGGGGGACAACGAATCTAACCGTTGCATTCAATGGGTCATTTTTTCAGAAAACAGACTAGTCCTGTTGTTAACTCAAAAGTAATCCTCTTATCTTCTACAGCTTTTGGTTATAGTTTGCTGCTTGCACCTACTTTTCATGTACTTTATTTGTTCTTGTGTACGTTGTTTGTACTAGGTAAGATAACTGTATATAAGAAAAGTCAAGCAAGAACAAGTTCATGGCCAGCTCAAGTTAAAAGTGATCAATGGCCAAAAGCCCCAGCTAATAGCTTTAGGAAGAAAAAAGAGAGATTACTGGTTCACTATTTCTCAGTTTAAACATGCAATTACTTGGACCAGGCTATACTTTGTGAACTTCTCTGTACCGAGCAATACTGTAGGATATCTTTTACTTGATTTCAATAACTCCGATAAGCGATAAAACTGGGGTCGCGATAGGTAACTTCCTGGATTTGACGAAAAGAGGTCTTCAGATGATTATGCTGGTTTCCCGCATTTTTGGAAAACAAATATGATTTGTTGACATATATTGGTCGATGATTTGGTGTTATCGCACAGAAGGCAGTTCCTGAACTCGTGGCAAAGACTTGAACCATGTCTATGGCAAGGCTATCGACTTCATTGGCTTCGTGTTTCTTCTGGTTTGAGTCCTTATTATTTCTTTTATTTCATTTAACATCTGTGCATATTAGAGAGACGACTTAGTCGAGGGCTTCGACCCAAGATATGTCTCCCTCAAAAAGGCTAAGTATAAGGTGCTTAAGAGATCATTCATAATGTCTGATAAGACAGATCAAATTATTTTTCTCCCAATTCTAATGTGGCCGGGTCAAGATTGAACTTAACCATATATTATGCGTAGCTCAGGTGATGACTATCCACCTTAATACACAGCAACTATAGTATCTCACATTAGCACCATGGCTTTGTGTTTGTGACAAGCGGTGATTTTGACAAGCTCATAGCGACCAACAAAGTTTGTTTCTCCTTAATGTCGTCCTTTTTTCCCCTTCCATTGGCTTTTGTCGTCATTGAGAATGAGTAACGGTAAGATGCTACAGCGTTACCTAAAGGTCATGGGTTCAAAATTTTACAACGGCCTCGGCAATGGCAGGGACAATAGCTTTTTTATAACTAATAATAATAATAACCCTCCCCAGCCTCGCACAAAGTGACCGGAGCCTCTTTCACTTGTCGACTTGTGTCATCGCCCAGGGCATGTGATTGTTCAGCCTGAGCTCAACTCAGTGAGCTAACCCCACCCACCAAAGAAGTTATCATATATGCTGTAGAACGAAAGAAGGTCGGTTGGCTGGAAATTGTATTTATGCGCTGATACAATGGATTGTGTATACTTCTGTCTGTTGTCTAGGGGATGACAGTTGATTTATGATAGATCACTTAGGTGAAAGGGCACCGTCTACATTTAAACATCCACACGTTCATCAAAGTTCATTCATGTAGAAATGGTGATTTCAATTCTCACTACAGTTGAATTTGGACACTGCATGCAACCAGAAATGGAAAAAAGTCACCATTATTTACTGCGGATTCACCAGACACTCTTCTAAGTTGTTGTGTCACTGTGTTGCTTAATTAAAACTTGCTGAGGGATCTAGAAAAGGGTCTTGTGTAGTCATGGAAATAAACAGAAAAATAGCTGCACAATCTGAAAAAGAAGAAGTCTATTGTGGCTATGGGTTTGGGCATTTGAGGAAAGAAGAACAAGACCCCATCTCTAGGGTGAAGAATATCATGCAGAAAAGGCGAAAACCATTGAGAGAGAGGTGGGGGACCATTAGTTCAAAGATTTATTACCCTGCTCAGTGGCTTCAGTTTTAAAGTTCTTCTGGTTTGCTCTGAAGGTGAGTTGAAGACTTATAGTTCTGCTCATGTATTTAATATGCTTTTTTCCTTAATAAAATATCTTGGAGGACTTTACTCGAGTCCATGAATGACTTCCATAAGGGACTCAGAACTAGATCTAACCTATTCTACTTCATTTTGAAATTAAAGATATTTTTTTGGTGACACTTCTTATAATTTTATTGAAAAATACACTGCAAGCGACAAATGTGTCTGTTTGGTAGGTCCTATTCTGCTTGACCAAAATTAAAGTGAAATCATAAATTCTATTGCGTCCCTCTATAAAAAAAAAATCGTCATTTTTAATCGTTACTGTTCTATTCTGAAATGACAATTGTAGACCTCATTCCGCTCGTAGTTGCTCATTCTTCTGTTTAGACAAGAATATATCATGCAACAAAGCACTTAGAAAAGCAGTAGAGGGAGTAAACTAATCAAAAGTTTGCCCTTATATTGAGGGCTTGTGAAATAATAATAATAATAATAATAATATTTTTAAAAGAGACACAAGAAGAGTCTTCACGCCTGGTTTCCTTCCTAAGTATCATGCCATGTACCATTCTAGGATCCCTCTTCGGTTATGGAGCTTACGAACAAAGTATTGGGACGAGGCCTTTCCTTCGAAGTCATTCTAGACGTACATGTACACTCGAAGCCTATGGTAGTTAGTTGGTTACCCAAGCGAGCAAATTCACCAGTACAAAGAGGTTCAGTGGCAGTAGCTCAGGCTCAGCTCACCCCAGCATAATCCTCCCAGCTTTCCTGATCCACCTAGTTAAGCGTGCCAGGAAAGCCAGCACTCTGACCGCTTTGCAGCGGAGATAACCGGACGTAGAATAATACTTGTAGGTAAAGGGGTTCCTGTAGCTTACCCCACCTCTGAAATTGGGGTGGTTGTCCTTCTGACACATGTCATGTGACTGTGGCGTTTTCCTCAACAATTTTCTGTGCAATAAAGCAAGTGAATTTTGATGGCAAAGCTAAGAACTTTGGTACCAGAAAAGGGATCAAGACTTTGGTTCATGCACCTTTACTCAACTGGAATCGATCCCTTTCATCTGAGCCCTCCATTCCTTTGGTCTGCCCAATTCTAAAACCTCATCATCATCTGTTTCATAACAAGAGATGTTTGATCATGAGCAAAGAAACAAGCCTTTGTATTGAATTTTAACTCAACATACAAGTTATTAGTGTAGTACGTTAGATATCTCAACTTATAAACTACAAACTAGTAATGCATGGCAGAATGACAATAAATCATGGGATTAACGTGCAAATTGTAATGTTAAGTTTTGTGTGATAACTATACTGTGTTCATTGTTATCAAAATTATGCCACTTTTAGAGGACCATTTTGGGACCAAATTAATTTATCTCCAATTGCATTCCTTTATTAGAGATAGTCTTTGATGACATATCTTAATCAATATGTATCATGAAGGTGTTCAAACAAAATTTCTTCAAGCAGTAAAAGTTTGTATATGCATATATCTTAATGTATACGCATCTAACATAATTAATACCATGATGTATATGTTACAAAACGAAAACAATAAAATAATGGTCACAACTTGTTATATATACCTTTCAAACTGACATATTCTTATACTTTGCTATTATCCTTGGTGATAAACCCTAATTCTTTAAGCCCCCTCTTCCCCTCTGCTTCCCCATTCCTCTCTCTCTCTCTCTCTCTCTCTCTCTCACTCTCAGACACACACGTACGCACACTGAAATCGAAGAAACATGGATGTAGACCTGATGAAATCATCATCACAAGCTGATCAAATGGAGATAATGTCAATGATGATGCAGTTGGACAAGCACCCACAGTTCTCCGGCCCGTCTTATAACCAAGACATGTATTACGAACTGCCGGAGATGGGAGTATCCGGTGGAAGTTCCACCAGCATTGAAACTACCCCGCCACCTAATAACTTTTTACCATTCATGGGCACCCCCGCATCAAAGTTCAGAAGCTCATCGCGCGATATGGAAACCATGAGAGAGATGATATTCCGGATCGCGGCGATGCAGCCGATTCAGATAGACCCGGAGACAGTGAAGCCGACGAAGCGAAGGAACGTGAAGATATCGAAAGATCCGCAGAGCGTGGCGGCGAGGCATAGGAGAGAAAGGATAAGCGAGAAGATTAGGATTCTGCAGAGACTTGTACCAGGAGGGACGAAAATGGACACGGCTTCCATGCTGGATGAGGCAGTTCATTACGTGAAGTTCTTGAAGAAGCAAGTTCAGTCATTGGAAGGAGCAGCAACAGCAGTGAACAGTAGCCCAATGGGAGGTTCGGCAGAGACGAGTATGCTGAATTACTATTCATCGTTGATGAAAGCTTGCCAGCCTGCTACTCAATTGGTGGGCTCTAGTGGCCTCTATTGATCACATGGTTAGGTGACAAAATTACTGTTTGTGTGGGGGAAAAGTTTGGCTGCTGCAAAATGTTTCATAATACATTCGAGTCTTGACATTCTTTTGTGATACTAAACTTAGCATCAAGGTGTCACTCAAAGTATTTAGGGACTCTATTAGCTTGTAAAGTAGAGGTTGCAGCCAAAGAAGGTGTGATGTCTAGTCACTATGCTTAGGATTGGAAACTTTGTTTCTAACTCCCAGAATTGTATGAATTTTGTGGATCAACAAAGTTTTTACCTTCTATTCACGGTTAGTTGGATGAATTGACAAATAGGATTGACGCTATTAAGTGGTACTCATTTTTCATGGTTTTTACATGTGGTTCATGTTAGTGGCACTGTTCAATAATTTCTAAAGAACAAAAGATCGATTATAATGTGTTAAACTTGTCATAATTTTTCTTTGAGTATGAGCACATTACAGCCAAGGACGTTTGTGATCAATTTGAACTCTAATAAGCTACATCAATTAAAGATAGAGGTGTCCCAACTTCAACTTTTTGCAATAGTGATTCCAAAGCATTTGATACATTAAGCAATCACAACAAACTTGTCTGGCCGCGACTTAAGATATTTTTGTTACCGCTTCCTTCTCCCGGTTTTATGATACTATCTCTCCGTTCCTATCTTTGCAAACAAAAGTGAGTATGAATGCCTGTTCTTAAAATCCAAGAGAGCATCTGCCTCACGGAAAGTTATACAGAGTAGTAAACTACAATTCACTTTGGGTCCCGTCAGAATGGACGTCTTTCCTATTCTAGTCCGATGGAAAATCGAAGCACCATATTGTCGAATAAACCCTTGATATCCGTCTCTTTGAATTTATTTTGAATGATGCGATCAATGGAAAATTGAATTTGTGTTCGAACATGTTTGAATTCTAGAGCGTACAAATTTCAAGTCAAACAGAATTCACGTGTTCCATCAATAAAACACGGCTTTCCTAATAAAATGTAATGGGCAATTGAAGTAGTAGTTGTCTGATCAGCCCTTCGTATCCGGCTGACTTCATATCCACAAACATATAAGAAATCTTGCCCTTAATCTGAGTTGTTCCTACTTGTTATATATGCATGGGAGATATACAGCTCAACAAAACGGATAAAGCTAATCAAGTTTTTTAAACTCTGGATCAGACCTTCACCACTTTTAGTTGCGGATAATATTGAATTCAGTCTCATACTAAATGTGGCAACTTTAGTGAAGTAGTGGCCTTCCACTTTAAAAAAGTAGGTGACTATGTCGACTGTTGAGAGATCTAGAGAGAGAGAGCCAGAGCGGTAGGAAGAGAGGTGTGCATGGTAGGTTGCCTCCCATGGAAGGATCGAATGATAGGAGTGTTCATGTCTCAAGGATCACCTCACTAGAAGCCAAACCAGTGTTATCCATTCCAATCAAACAAGTGCAGCAGAAGATAAGAAAAAATAGCGAACATGCATGAACACAAGCAGGTCAAACTAGATCTAGCCAGGAAGGAAATAAAAGATTCATGTGAGACATCCCACAAAAGCCCCAACATCCCCACACAGAGGCTTTGATTACTAGAGTGGTTGCGCCCTGCCACCGCCTTTGCATGAGAAAATTCAGGACGACAGTCATCACCCCCCGCAAATTCACTGTATCTTCCTCTGACACATCTTTCTGCTAACCAAACTCATCTATATATCTGTCTCTCCTTGACGATGGAAGGGCGCTTCAAGTGCATAAGGCTCTTTACGTTAAGAGGTCTGAAAAATATTAATCTAGATTGTTTATCGTAATTCTCATACATACGGCGTCTTATTTTTCCTTTTTAAGAACGTGAGACTTTGAGGTTACGATAGGACAACATGCATAAAAGCTCACAATCATATGATGACCTTGCATATTTCCATTTTTTTCTTTTTTTTCTTCTCCTTTTTAATGTAAAACATGAGTAATGACATAATTTTGCGACCTGATTTGTGATATTCAAAGACACTTCACTCCATAGGAATCAGTCGTTATCTTATTGCGTTATTTGGAAACAAATGGTTAATCCAAATCCACTTTAAAAAAGGCTGAATGGCTGACCATGATCCAACAACTAAAAGTCAAGTACTACCTACAAACAAGATCTAAGTGTTGATAATGTGATATCATGCTAATAAAAGGTTTGTCGCCCTAGCTATTCCTTTTGGAATCTATCTTATCTACTAAAAAGGGATAACAAATTCAACACCAACCTGTTGCATAGGCATTTACAAGTGCGACAGTAAGAGGAAACATGATATAGTATGAGTAAAGAGGATGTTCATCGAAGTTACTCGGTCGTCAACCTGCTCAGCGTACACGATGGGATTGCTATATTCAAACTTTCATATGTTGTTATATACTCTAATTCTAAAAAAATGTTGGCGACTTTAAGGTGTGTAAATAAAAAGATATAAATGTGTGAATTTAGACCATTTCATAATAAAACGAGCTAGTTAAGCAATGCATTTTCAATGGTAACCTGGTCTAGGCCAAGGCCCGCCCATTGTAGTCACTAAACTTATTGTATCTTCGGTCTACCTATAGCAAGATTGTTTCTCGTATGGAATACTGAGTGATTTGTTGTAGAAGCTTTTATGTGGCTCTTTATTTTTTGTGGGATTAAATTCACATCATTGTATAGTTAAAGGAGATATTAGTGATACTTTTTAATCCCTCGTACCAACAAATGAGTATTAGTAAAAGGTGTAAATTCAACCTCACCCTTCTTTTTTTTCCTTTTTGACTTTGGTTAGCATAATGAGAGAGATGTGGGAGACAATTGATGAACCTTTTTAAATTTAATAGTAAAAGTTAGCGGTCGCAACAAAGATCCAGAACCATTTATCAGTCCAAATCCTCCCGTTTAATGGCTCGCAAAAACCATCCATTTAACAATTGCGTCTTGCTGGGTCACTTATTTTAGAATCCAATATTGGGTGCCCATTTAACCATATACATAAGTAGACTTTTTGGGTTAAAAGTCTTCGGTCTTCACAACCTAAAATTTCTCCACGCAATCTCTCTCTCATAAGTCACCATATAAAACTAGGCCACCGTCACCGCTCGTTTGTCATGTCGTTGTTACGGCTATGCTGAAGATTGGATCTACCATTGACAGAGATTGGACCCGCCTTCGTTGCTTGTAACCACCCGCACTCGCTGTTATCACAGTTGTCGTTGTTGCCGTACTCGCTGAAATCTGGTGGTTGTATACTTGTGGTTGGGGTGGTTCTCGGTATGGTGGCATTGAGCTATGGCACAAGTGGTGGTTGTTGGTGATGAGGTTGATGGTTTACTTGAGGTGGTTGTTGTGGTATGATGATCAGCTGTTTGTATGGTGGTAATTGTGACATTTAAGTGGTGGTTATAAGTGTGGCGACGGTTCGATGTGGTGGCTAGCGATAAATGAGGGTGGAAGTGGATTGAAAATTTGTAAGTATGTACCAAAATTAGTAATGAGTCGCTGGTAGGTAAATTAGTTAAACCAATCCATTTACGCAATGATCCAATAAACTTACGAATAAATAGACTAAACTGGTTATCTGTTTATATCCAATCGGTTTTCACTTTTACGGTCAAACCCAACTGACTCACCTACCTTGACACCCCGAGTAAAAACACAGAGGAAATTATACTCATGGATTTAATGCCTGCATATTTAGCTGGGACATTGATAACGAAATAACAAAACTAATGAACATGGATTGCCAAAACACGTTGTATAGCTTGATTCTGGGCTGGGTAGGGACAGTTTTTTTTTTTTCTTTTTTTTTTCCATTAAGAGGACCCGTGAGATGGAAAGCTTACGGGCCCATGAAAGGCTCCAGCCACGGCCAGCTTGTTCAATGGGCTCATACTCTTTACTTCGTACATATTCACTGTGGATTAACAAATTATGAGATCACGCCCAAAGTTTATTAGCTTGCTCAATGTATATTGCACGTACTTGCAACTTATAATAAGAACAAGAATATCGGAATGATTATATCAAATGGAAGCGTTTATTTTCACCCTCATTAAATGGTTATCTTATTACTATTATAAATATATTTTAGTGACAAGTATTGACCTTTCAACGACAAACATAAGAGAGTATGTAATATATGACTGGGTGGAAATAGTCTCTACTCATATCAAATATCAACTACTAGAATTTGACTATCAAAGCGGAATACTCCATGTTAAACGAAATTTAACATCGGTGTATACTCAAGTTATTCGGTATTCACCCCCGCAGTGGTAGAGTTGTTATTTTGATCTAACTCGGATTACGAGATTTTGGGGTTGGATTAGGCTAGAGGTGTTAAAAGGGCCGGGCGGCCGGCCCTAAAGGATGAACAGTGCGGCCCTAGTCCGTAGGGCCAGGCCTAAAAATTGGAGGAAAAAGCCCGGCCCGGCCCTAAAAAAGCCCAGGTTTGGCCCCGCCCTGAACAAGCCCGGATTGGGCCCAGATCTGGCCCGGATTTTGGCCCGACCCTAATTTTCAATTTTTTATTTTTTAACTTGATATTTCCATTGAGGAATGGTTTTAAGAAAACAATATGAAAAAAATAAGTCATAATAAATTGGTTTATCTTCTAGAATGAGTTTATAATGACTGGAAGCATTTTTTGAAATTACGTAAGTCTTACGAATATAATCCTCATTATCGTTTGAAGCTAACTAAATTTAAATATTAAGGACTATCTAAATTTAAATCACTTGTTATATCATTTTTTGTGCTAAGTCCTCATGAGCTGTTTGTATTTCAATTATAACATCATTTTTTTCTTCTAAATATAATATGATTTTTTATTTTTTCTGATATCTAAATTTTATGTCCATATTAGAAAGTGATTTTAAGGATACAAAAATTAAAATTAAGTTCTACTGCATCAGTATACTGATTAGGTTAAGTTTTAAAATGATTAAGTTAATATTAGTTTTTAGGTTACATTTGGCTGACGAATATAACTCTCGTTATTCCTGTAAAATTAATTCAAAAATAAAGCCTCTATCCCTATTTAAATCATTAGTTGAATCTTTTTTTTGTTCTAAATCGCATAAGTTACGATCTGTTTGAAACCAATTCTTTTAGGATTTGGATTTGAAATTCAGAATTGGATTTGAAATTTAATTCACTTTCTTTTGTAATAAGCTTATTTACAAGCTTATTTCAAATTAATCCTTATATATATATATATATATATATATATATATATATATATATATATATATATATATATATAGCAACCGATCTTAAGCTCAGATAAAAGGAGGAAGGGCCTATGAACAAATTTATCTTAAATTGAATTTTTTTCATAACATAAAAAATTAAAAAAAATTAAAAAAAATTATTCAGGCTCAGGCTTGGCCCAAGCCCTGCCCTAAAGTTAAGGCCTAGGGCTTGGACCAGGCCAGGATATCCTCACATTGGGCCCGCCCCGGTTTGCAAGGCTTGAAGCCCGGTTTAACCCTGGCTCTCTTTTGGCCCGCTGGGCCCGGGCTGGGCCAGCCCAAGCCTAGCCCATTGACACCTCTAGATTAGACAGGCTCAAAAGCAGGCCTGCTGCTAAGTACCAAAGTCCACCTCTTTCTTTCTTTTATTATTTTTTTTACGCCACCTTGTGACTTGGAAGTTGATTGATTTAGCTTACATTCCAACAATGTTAAATAGTTAACGTTGACTTTTTCATACCCTTTTTCAGTGCCATGGCTCGAATAGAAACGAAACCTTGGTTATACTTCAGTCGTATAGATAGATAGAGTGCACTATATACTGAAACCTTCTTAGATAGGCAAATAATTGCTTCATGATTTTAAACTAAAGAATTTATATCTATAGTACGTATAAAAATACGAATATTATAAATTATTTATGAACAATTCTTTCATTGATTAATTACGCCAATAACAGTCATATCCTCCCTTTTTAAATTTGGTTAAATTTAAATAAATTTTGAGAAATAAATTTATTCTAAACACCAGGAAATGAAAAGTGTGATGAGATAAACAAAGAAATCTCTTTATTACTTCCTTTTAAATTTGATTGAAATAAAATAAAGTTGGATAATGAATGTATACTAAACATTGGGTAACGAGAACTGTGATATATCTTCTTTTTCTTGCTTTTTGAGGTTAACAAATAATTGACTAATTTAAAAACTTAAAAGTAAAAAACAAAAGAAAGAAATTGAAATATGTGAAAAATCAGTGAATGAACAAAAAGCTGTTAAAAAAATAAAAACAGAAAAAACGATATGGTTACATATGCATCAAAAATGGAAAAAAGAAGCAGGGCTTAAATATGGGGTGAATTTAAACTGAAAATCTGTTTAGTTATTGCAGTTGAAGACCATGTTTTTTGTGCATAGTCTCATTTATGGTTCTTCTGATAGCACAATAAGTTCAGGAATAATATCCAGACAAGAAGATGAGGAAAACCATCTAATAAGAATTGAAGATATTGTGCACTCATTTTATGGAAAAAAAAAGATCAAATTCCATGGAACTAAAATAATATTTATATAATGGAAGCTGATATGTTGCTCACGCTGACAACTTAAGTTAAGTTAGGTTTCCAGTATCATCTGGCCATCCATCTATCGCGGATGGACGGGTCGGGTCAGATCTAACTTTCTAAAAACTTTCTCGTCGTCCGCTACATTATGGGACAGACGATTTTTTTACTACAATGCCCATCGTACGTGAGAATGTAACATGAATGTCTGCTACATAATGTAGCGACGACAAAAGACTCTCTTTTTTGGGTCTCTATCTTTTTGGGTGTTTAGGATTATGTATGGATGTTCTTCATACAAATTAAAACTACACGATCCAAATGTTTCTTCTGTACTTTTTCAATCATCATCAAGCAAATTATTTTCTCTTTTGTCTTTGCAATATGCTGATGAGGCAAAATGATTAAACCCACAAACGCAAAACAGCCATCAAACCCACAACAACAACCGCGCCGCTCCACCACAACGAACAAACCCAAATCCTTCAGCTAAGACAACATCCCGTCACCCACCATTACCACCACCACCACCACCGAGAAGCAGAAACTGCTTGTATTGAAGAACAAAAGATAAAATAAAACCAAACCCATCGATTTAGCGATTGGTAAAAACCAAGTCATCCCAAGACATCGCCATCTGGAAAGTCCAAGCTGCTTGTATCAAGTGTTATTATAATATCCCAAAATGAGATAATTAATATATATATATATATATATATATATATATATTGGAAAACAAAAAACAATATTTGAGGTGGTACTCAAGGATTAAGGCTAGGCAAGTTACGGTTGACTCGGTGGCGCTGAAGGTGGTGTTAGCCGGACCCGGATCCCTTGCTGTGGCTAGGGTTACAGTAGGGGTGCTGTAGCCCAGTCACAGTCGTGGGATCGAGATAAGTGGGAGGGAAGGGCTTAGATGTGGTCATGTCACCCTGCTTTTAATTCCCCTCATTTGTTATGTCGTACCAACGACCAGTCTCTCTCTCCCCCCTCAATTCCTTCTGTCGGTGGCTCCTTACGCCGTCCACTTTTCGGGAAAGTCACTGCGACGCCACATCAACCGGTGAATCTTCCTGTGACGTGGCCTACCAACACCTACGCAGTCACGGCCATTGGCAACCACACCAACGCATCCCCAAAAGCATCGCAACCACTGACGGCAGATCCAGTAGCCTTTATCTCTGCCGTCGACCACACAATCACTAGCCGGTCGAAGCCATCTCCCACGAGTGAGTGTACACCGACGACACCTCGTGCCTTCCATCTGCTAGTGGCTCTTCACGCCGTCCACTTTCTGGTGAAGACACGGCGACGCCACATCCACCTTCCGACGACGCCACGTTCACTTTTCGATGAAGACAGGAAGATTTCCAGCCTAAAATCGAACCGTGCGCCACCTTCCGTCGACACTGATCTACACCTTCTGGTGACACCTCGTATTTTGTAGCTGTGAACGATGTAATTCCATCGCAGTGCTGGCTACCTTGATTTTTAAAGAAGAGAGAGAGATTGTAGATCTCGTCGCCAGAAGGTGGACCATGGATGTGCCGTCGTCGTGTCGTCGCCGACAGGTGGAGAGCGTCAGGAAGTAGTCACAGCTCTTAGATGGAATTGGAGAGAGAGATGGGCATTTGGAGAGAGAAGGATATCCGGATGACGTGGCTTAATCTAAGCCCTTCCCTCCCACTTATCTCGATCTGACGGTTGTGATTGGGCTACAGCACCCCTGTTGTAACCCTAGCCACAGCAGGGATCCGGGTCCGTGTTAGCCATGGGTAAGGTTGACTCCTGAAGATCTAGCAGCGACGGTGGTAGTGGTCTGGGATTTGGATAAGGTAGAGTTGCTATTAACTCAGTGGCGGTGGTAGTGGCATGGATGTTGACCATGGGCGATGTCGACATCTTCCAAGATCTGGCAATGACAACTGTGGTGGGTGCTCAAAAATGATAGTGGTGCTAGGTGGTGGGTGATGTTCGTGCGGTGTCGATGTGGATGTTGTAATTGATGGCTGTATGCAAGGTGACAAGTGGGGTTGCAACCAATGGCGGCACTTGCAATAGGCATATGAAGGGGTAGAGGGAGGGAGGGAGGGAGAGAGAGAGATGAAATATAAGGAAATAGACAGATTGAAAGATAATGAACAGTGACCTAATCATCTGCTACATTTTTAGCGAACAAGCACTTTATTTATTTCGTATCATGGGTAATTTTGTCAAAAAAGCGGACGGCCTAAAAAAGTTAGATCTGGCCCTTTCATCCGTGATTGATGGACGGCCAGATGACGCTTGTAACTTAATTTAAGTTGTCAACGCAAGCAACGGATCAGCTCCCTTGTATAATAGTAGTAATTTAATTATTTAAACTAAAATTACATCTTCTCATTCTACATGCTAAAAACTGAAAGCCTATTGCCCAATCATGATTGACTTTTATAACACAAGATTATTGATTTTATGAACATTCAAGGCATCTTATTCTTGAAATTAGAAATGTAAATTAATTATAACATTTCTATGTATTTGTTCTATGTATAATTGATTTATATAAACATGCATAGTATGTATGTATATTGTGAGTGTTGATTTGTGGTTTGAACATATATAATGTTTTAACCAGCTTCTCATTGATTATTCGTTAAAAACCCTTTCTCTCTCTAATGTGTTAAAGAAAATGAATTGCCCTCGTCCCTTAGTGTTCCAATCAACAGACAATGATTTTCTTTTTATAAACTTGTTTGTTTAAACCAAAAAAGAAAAGAAAAAATGAAAATTTGTCTTTCTAATGCTTTGAGTTCTTCTTTCTTGTTTATTGTTCAATGAAATTATTTTTTAATAAAGAAAGCTTTATTTTGTCTTCTCGTGATGAAAAAAAATATCTAAAAATTTCATCAAACCAAATCAAACAACAATAAAAAGATAAAAATTACAAATCTTAAGTGTATACTGTAAACTAATTTAATAGATTACAAAAATAAAGACGTAAATTGAATCTTTTAATTCCGCCATTTGCTTTTGTTTTTAACAGCAACGTCAAATATTTTTCAATCCAGAAACTTATAAAGAAGATTTTCAAATATTGAACTGATTACAATTATAAACATTAAATATACTTTTCTTCTAGCAAATCATAAAAGAAATAAGAACATAATTGAATTGTAATATTTGATCCCAAAGAATCTAACGATATCACCTAAAAAATACTCTCAATCACGTCCACGTCCACGTGCACGTATGTACTCCACACTAGTGTTATCATTTGCACCATTGTAGCTGGTTAGGACAAGTGACCAAAACTTTAAAACATGAAAGCACTTGTATGTACAATTGCAACTAATGTGAACCAATTTATCTTAACCAACAAAATCCAATGGATTATAGACGACCCTTAGAGGCTGTTCAGGATTGATTACAAAAGTAGCTTTTGATTACATCTAAATCAGTTTCGAAAATAAGTTTTAATTCATGTTAAGTATAATAGATTAAAAGTTGTTGAAAGTGTTTGAATAAAAAAGGATTAAAGTATACTTAGTATGGCAAAAGTAGCCTAGTCACTCTTGTAACCATAAAAATAAACTGCTTTACCTATACAAAATAAAGCTGTTAAATCCATATTAAAAGTAAATTATATATCACATAACTTCCTAACTTAATTGCATCAGAAAGTCTAATTTTAGCCTTTCATCTACTTGTCCGTACTTAATTTCACGTAAAAAGTTACGACTACGTCTTCAGTGCAATAAAATGTGAAAATAACCTTCTTTTTATTGTTATTGCAATACAAAGAAATTTTAAAGCTCAAACAGTACAATAAAAGCAAATAAATATACATGTTACAGATGATAAAGTTTTTGTAATCGCAATAATAGATGATTGTGCAATACGTCAGACGAACACCAGAAAAATGTTCTTTTCCCAAAAATATCTTCTTATGTATAATTTCCAGAGTAAGCCTATGATATGTCTTTAGAAAAAGCAAGTGACGTTTTCTGCGAAACAAACATGCCTATCATGTTTTACTAAAAACCATTCCCCCCGGTACGTAAATAATAGCCAACTATTCATCCACCCAAGAATAATTTCGTAGAAACAAAAGGGGTGTTAGTTATCAGGTACTAAAAGAGTTCCTCTATGTATGAAGCTGATGCTTCTTCTCTTCAGATTGTCTTCTCTCTCTATCTTGCTTTCTTTCTTGAATTTGCACCAATCTACATTTGTAATATAGTTAATTTTGCGTCGAAAAGATCTTGTCGAAATATGTTAAGGATGAAGAAAATGATGGAAGGACAGGCATCGAGGCATTCTTTGCGACTTCGGGGCCTAGTCAAAGACCTTCTTGCCACCAAATTTGTAGGGAAATAATGGCAGAAACCCAAGCAACAAGCAAATAAGGATATCTCAAAACTGATAAAGGAGAAGTAACAATGTTGTTAGGACACAATTGGATATTGGATGTTGCAGACTTGCAACCAGGGAAAATTAGTGATTCGAGCATGGATTCTGATGAGCAACAAAATTTAAAGAAATTGATTGAACATATGAAAATGCAAATGGATGAGTTGAGACATGAGAATTTGATATTAAAGACCACAATAAATGTACAGTTGGAGCAAAACTTCGACCGACAACGTGAAAAATTCAAAACCTACGTATATATTATGTTATATTATGTTGATTCATTTGTATGGCTTCGTACAGAGCAATATTGTGCCTAATGCCAGTGATTCTCAAGGCGGTGAGGACATTGTTGGATCAAACGTGCCTTCGTCGAACGTGCCTTCAACAAGGGATGAAGAAGATGATGACCGGGTTGGTAAGTCTGTCGTCTAGTGATAGTGATTGGGGTATTATGTATTGCTTTTACTTGTGTGGCTTTGAGTTCATATACTTGACTCATTTTTGTAATTTTGATTCGTATACTTGATTTTAATGCATATGTTTATAGTTTGATGATGCTTTGCGATTGATGTAATCAAATTAATGCGAGACTTGTGTCTTATTGTATAGAGTAGATAGTTTTTAGACAGGTTATTTGAATGAATGCGGGACAGAGGATTGAATTGGTTTTTGAATGAGCGCGTTGAAAGGTTGAATCGGTTTTTGGACCGGTTATTGAATTGATTTTGGATAGGTTAAATCAGTTTTGGGACAGGTTGTTGGATTGTTTTTGAACAAAACAGGCCTAATTTTTTTTAGCAAAGCCCAGGTTTAGCAACTGTACATCATGGTCACTAAACTGACAAAAAGCGGTAGCTAAAAAAATATTTTAAAATTTTTTAGTGACCACGCCTTGTGGTTGCTGAAAAGAAAATAATTTAAATTATAAAAAATATTTAGCGACCGCCAAAACAGTCGCTCAATTTGGTCAACACGGTCACTAAAATTAGCCACCAATTAGTAAATACGGTCGCTAAAATTTAGTGACCGGACCTCTAGCGACCGCTCTTGCGTCAAAAACCCCTTTAGCGACCGCATCGTGCGGTTGGTAAAGGCGCAGTTTCTTGTAGTGTACTGCATTGATGACTATGGAAGACGAAGGCAAATTGGGGGCGCGTGAGATTCACGCAAGACTGTTTCAAGACCTTGTCAGTGATGAATGTGGCTAAGGTGTCAGGATTAAAAGCTACATCACTAAAAATGAGTGCTTAGGTGGCGAACAAGTGGATAAAGAGGAATAGGTACTTAATCAACCACCTTTTGAAATTTCAACAGCGGAAGAACTAGACCAGTTTCCACCATTATCCTCAAACAAGGAAAATGCAATCAAAATGCAACCAACAAATTTGCAGCGATCATATGCTACGATGGCACAACCTAATCATGAGGTTGTTTGGAACATAGTCTTGAGTTCATACAACCGCATAAGATAAATAGACAAAAAGGTGTTGAGTTCACCCTTAAGGATGTTCAAATTGAAGTGAATAATAATAAAATTCTATTGTTGTGTATGTGACGGGAGCAAAGCCACCGATTCACATTGCGAAAGGATACATAGAATGAAAGTGGAAGAAATTTGGAGATTTCGCTTTCAATCTTCTTCAATCAAGAATTTTCCTGATCAATTTGGGCTCTACATTAGCTAACGATCGTGTTTCGGAACAAGGACCATGGTTTTTTGACAGTAAACATATTATTGTCAAACCATGGGATGCTTCCTTGTCTATTGCATATGATGAGTTAAAATTAGCACTTAATTGGATAAAACTCCCAAACTCACCCCTAAAGTTCTGATTTGCAAAGAAGATGACTAAAATTATGAGTACAATTGGAAAACCTACTTTTATGGATCAAATGAGTGCAAGAAATGAGAAATTAGGCTATGCTAGAATTTGTGTGGAGGTGAATGTTGACCAACAGTTGCCTGCTACAATCCCACTAAAAGACCCTGGGGAGGAAATTAGTTATCAAAATGTTGAATATGAATGGATTCCTGTCAAATATACACACCACGAATTGTATGGACATCAAAGTGAAAAGTGCTATTACAAATCCCAACCTAAGCTGGTCTCGAAACCAAAACCTATGCAACCAAAAAAGGCGAGGTTGGAGTCTACTATGGGAAGTGTAAAAATCACTCCCAAAATACGCACCAAGGCACAAAAGATGGTGGTGCTAACTAAAAATAGATTTTCAGTGTAGGAAGCTAAAGAGTGTCTGGGTATTATTATATCAGAAGAAAAAGATCCAAAATCAGGAGTAAATAGCCAAACAATATAGAGAACAATGAACATGCAGTTGGCTAGAAAGAGCAGCAGTAGGAAATTAAAGTTAAGAATATCGTACAGGAGTGTGTGCCATTTTTTTTCATGAAATGTTACATATCGGTACCTGTACGTTCTCAGTACTACCTTCAAATTTTCATCAATACACAGTGACATTAAGAACAAATAGTTTATTCAAATGAAATACCTCATCTTGGATTATCCCCCCTTTTCAATGATCTCATTTGCAAATTCGTTTGTTAGAATAAGCTTTTTGTTCAATACTGATGCCTTTGAGTTCAAGAATAAGCTAGTTTTGTGTATGTGTGTGTGCGCACGCACGCACGCTCGTGTGTAAAACAGTACATCATAAGAAAAATGATAAAAGCTTTTAGATATGAAGTAAATCAAAGTTAAGTGAAGCTTGAAAACTTAACTTATTAAGAGAGATTTTGCAAATTGTAATGAATATTATGAGTAAGGGGTAATACATGATTGATGTAATAGAACTTAGAGTGTTGTTGTAATTAGTCCTTATATGGTCAGTTTACAAAATTTTTAAAAAATTTATTATTTTGCATTTTTTTTAAGGAATCGGTACAAAACACAATATCTGGGCCAGTACCTAGTTCTCGGTGGTTATCACATGTATCTGTCAGTACAACCGGTACAAATCAGTATTTTGGTCGGTACAAAATATAAGAGAATACTGTACCAATAGAAGGTAAAAGTGGTACATGTCAGTTGGTACGACCGGTACTGGTATGGTATTAATAACTATGAGAAAAATATTATAAGTTAAAGCAACAATGATAGCTAGTTAAAATATCAGGGGATTCAATGACACTCTGAGACAAGCTGATGTCAAGAAAATAATGAAACAAAAAAAAAGGCTAAAATAATGGGATTACTGGAAACAAAAGTAAGGCAAGAGGATGTTCAGAAAATAAAAAAAAATGGAGCAAGGACTCGAAGTTTGAGTCTTATTTGGATCAAAAAGGAGTATCAAGGCTTTGGATGGGAAGGAATCATCGAAAGCTACATGATGGAGTGATTAATAGATCAAGTCAGAACAATACTAGAAAGTAGAGGTGTCAAAAGGGCCGGGCTTGGGCTGGCCCCAAACCAGGCTTCGGGCCTTGCAAACCAGACCCGACCCAATGTGAGGATATCCTGGCCTGGTCCAAGCCCAGGCCTTAGGCCCTAACTTTAGGGCCGGGCTTGGGCCAGGCCCTGGCCTGAATAATTTTTTTTTCAATTTTTTATGTTATGAAAAAAATTAAATTTAAGATAAATTTGTTCATAGGCCCTTCTTCCTTTTATCTGAGCCTAAGATCGTTGCTATATATATATATATATATATATATATATATAAATAAATAATTTGAAATAAGCTTGTAAATAAGCTTATTACAAAAGAAAGTGAAATAAATTTCAAATCCAATTATGAATTTCAAATTCAAATCCTAAAAGAATTGGTTTCAAACAGACTGTATCATTCTCAACCACAGCTTGTATCTGTTCAAAATGGCTATCTAGGAAATGAGTTTAATTTTTGTGTGTTTGGGCCATAATTGGGCCAGAACCGGGCCAAAATTGGGCTTTTTTTTTTCTGGCCGGGCCATTTTTGGGCTTTTTTCGGGCCAGGCCCAGGCCTTTCTCTTGAAAACTCTGGCCTGGTCCAGGCCTAGGCCCAAAGCCCTATTTTTGTGGGCCGTTACTGTTCACAAGAGGGCCAGGCCAGCCCGAGCTTTTTTTCGGGCCGGGCTGGGGGCCGTCCGGCCCATTTGACATCTCTACTAGAAAGGTGAAAACCCATAACCTTGTACATCTTTTCTATACTTATCTTTGTGTATGCCAATAACAAAGGTGATGAAAGAAGGAGACTCTGGCACTATATAACACATGATGAAGCTATTATTGATAATTGTCCTCGGATAATGTTAAGACATTTCAATGTTTTTCAGATAGGAGAATGAAAGATATGGCGGGACTGGACTTAATTCTAAAGACAGTAATGAGTTCAATAAATGCCTATATGGACACCATTTTAAGGACATGCTTACTATAGGGACATATTACACATGGTGTAATAACAGAGAGAAATATCTCATTATGAGCAGGCTGGATTGAACATTCCAAAATAAAAATTATATGAGAATATATATATCCTAACACACAAGTGAAGCATTTACCCCTGGTATACCTGGTCATACACTACTCATAATAAGCATAACATAAGAGCAAAAATGAAGGTAAAAGACCATTCAAGTTTACGAAACATAGATGCTTCAATCAAATAATGCAGAATGTTTGGAATGAGAATGAGGAAGGAGAGGCTGATCAACAGTTAAGAACCAAATTGAGGAATTTAAAGCCGTAACTAAAAAGCTTGAACAAAGGGGATTATAGTAATATTTCTGCTAGAGTGGAGGAAATTTATAAGGAACTGTAGGAAATTCAACAACAACAGAGGTCTGAAGTGATTCCAAGAGTCAAGGAGCTACATAAATAGTATTATCAATTAGTCCAAGCAGAAGAAGCATTTTATCAGTAAAAAGCCAGAGTAAATGATCTCAGTCTAGCTGACAGTAACACAACATATTTTTATAGGAAAATGTAGATTCACATAGGGCATAATAGGATGCTTGCTATTAATAATGGGGATGGCTTACAGATCCAAGGGGCAATAGAGGTTCATAAACATGCAATCTAGTAATAAAGACAACTTCTAGAGACGTAGGTTGAAAGGTTTCAATGTTAAGTTAGTCACCGTCCTCCTCAAAAAACCTGCACGTTTTGCCACCCAATTTAAGGAAATGCAACAGAGGTATTGAACCAAAAAAAATGCCGCAAAATATTTTTAGGAGCAAAATATTCTCATTATAAATTTCAATAATAGCGACAAAACAATTTTAATGATAATTTTTTTTATCACAAAATGCTGCACAACACCTTTGCTCTACTGCAAAGGATCTTGATCTAACGCAACGACCTACATCATCGCTCTTTTTGCTTCCATTCTATTGTAATTTTTCTTTTAATTCATTGAATGTCCTAAGACACTTCATGTGAACATTAGTTCCAAACTCAAAATAACAATGTTAGACTAAATAAGTATTGTTTGATACAGTGAACTAGAATATACATAATAAGTGGGATCAACATCTCCATAGGCTAAATTTCAATCATGACGCGGAAAGTCAAATACAAAAGGACCATGGAGCGGAAGGATGAGTAACATCGAAAAGCAACATTTTTTTATCTTATTTTTTTGGTGTGTGCATAATTTTATTCTTCTTAAAAGAATTGGATCGTATATGGCAACTAGAGTTGTCAAAAGGGTCGGGCGGCCCGCGGGCTGGCCCGGCCTGGCCCTAAAGAGCCCGGGCCAGGCCCTAAAAAATGGGCTGGCCCAAAATTGGCCCTTTTTAGGCCCTGGCCCGATTTTGGCCCTCTTCACAGATCAGCTTCTCCCTCATTCATTCGACTCTCTCTTTTCTTCTTCACTCTTCGTCCTTTCTTTACCTCACCCACCGGCCATCACCATCACACCTACATCCACTATAACTTTACCTACGACCACCCTCCGTAATCATCCCTGCAACCAGCCACTACTGCTCCGGCCAACCATCACCGTACCCAATGCCAAACTCCACCATACCCACACAATCAATTTACAACCAATCCCTACCATGGATAGATCTAATAAAAGAAAAAGAAAGAATTGCATATAGATCTCTTGGCGTCTCTGGTGTGGTGACGACGATGCTCACGAGGTGGTGACGGCAGTGCTAGCCAACGACATCAGCGGTAGAGGGGATGATGCTCACGAGGTGGTGACGGCGGTGTAAAGTGTGGGCATCGACGCTGTGTTGTCCTTTAAGCGGCGGTGGCCGGTAGTGAAGGCTTCTGTCGTCAGATCCCACCGCCACCGTCGCCTACCATCAACCTCAGCCCTGGACCATTTACCTCAGCCATGTAACCGCATCACTCAAGAACTAAAGGCCCCTTCTCGTTAGAGGAAGCAACACTGGATGAAGCCAGTTTCACAAAACAGGGGAGAACATGGGGAAAGACGAGAGAGAAATGTTAAGAACGGGAAGAACAAGGGAGAAGAGGCTGGAGAAGAACAAATCCAGCTAGCTGCAAAGAAAAAAAAATAGGCCCCGGCCTTAAAGTTAGGGCCTAGGGCTTGGGCCTGGACAGGGCCTCCATTTCCTAGCTTTGGGCCTGGCCCGATTTTCAAGGCCCGAAGCCCTAAATGGCCCAGCTCCCAAGCCCGGCCTTTTGACACCTCTACCGACAACCCACCCCCACAACCCCCATAAACATGACCCCCCTAATTCCCCCTACCCCATGACCCCCACAACAGGGGGCAGCCCCAAAACGGGAAGTGCCTCCACTCTCGAACCCCCAAAAAACCCCACAACCCCATGATCCCTAACAACACGGACAACACAACCGCCGTACCCCACCACCCTTTCCCCCCACCTTCTCTCTCTCACACATAGGAACCACCCACCAACCCAGTCCACCCACCTCCTAAACACACGCAGCCCACATCAATGGACACACCCCATGCACCACCTTACCACCCCGCTATCGACAACCCTTCCCCGCGACCCTCACCACCATAACCACGACTCCCATCCCCTACCCTACGACCCCACCAACACGGGCAACCCCACGTACAGGACACAAACACCCTACCCTAAAACCCCTATCCACCCCACCCCAAAACCCCTATCCACCCCATTACCCCTAACAACATGGACAACACAAATTGCCGTTCCCCACCACCCCTTCCCCCACCTTCTCTCTCACACACAAGAACCACCCACTAGCCCAGCCCACCCACCTCTCCAAAACACAGCAACCCACAGCAAGGGACACACCCCATGCACAATATTTTACATTAAAGCAAAAACACGACATAGGCAGAAAAATATCCGGTCCTAATCTAGAATGTATGGCAGTGAATGAACACACCTCAAGATGTTCATGTGCAAGGAACTCCCTTTAACCTGCAAGAAAGAAAAGTAATAGTCTAAGCAATGAACATTCATCATTCCAAAATTTAGTAGTCTTAAGCAATGGACATAACCTTGACAATGTGGTAGTACTTTGGATGTATTTTTGGGTTTTTCCTGATTTGCGTGTGTGGTTTGGTGCTGCTCTTTGAAATGGATCAGCAGATCACAGTGGAGACCATGACGACCATGAATATTTGGTTGCTGAATTGCCACAGAAGAACGTAACCTGCAAGAAAATAGAAACTTAGTCATGTAAAGTTTTGCATGGTGGTTGTCTTGCATGAACGAAAGACATCAAAGTATCTCTTACACGGTATGCTAGCATAGAAAAATAAAAACACAATAGCCAAGAAGATGAAGAAGTGAAATTTGAATGTATGAGAGTGAATGTTAACCTGCAAGGGAACAAAAATTTAGCCTGGGGAACAAAAACTGTCATCCGCAACCATGACAAAAAAGAAATCATATACATTGCAACAATTGTAGAGAAGACTTAGCCTGAGGAGTCCAGAAATGGAATGCTGCGTTTGCTTTTTGTTTCTACCAAGAAGCTCACTTGAACTACAAGAAAAAAGAAGTCACCCTCGCCTGATTTTGCTTCTTTGTTGGTTTGCCTTGTTAGAGAAGGAGATGAAGTGTTGGCTAACAAAACAGTGGCAAGGATATCATGGAAGTGTGAGACTTTGCTTTGTTAAGGAAGGAGATGAAGTGCTGGCTAACAAATAGTGGCAGGGAGACGAGGGAAGTGGGAGACGTGGGGTTAGTGGAATTTTGCATGGGAGTTAAGCTATTTTTTTGGCCAATGATTAAGTGACACGTAATTAAGTTGGTGTAAAATAAGTCAAAAATTCTAAAAACTTGGATTCGGTGTTTGTTGGGTTAGGAACCTATCAATCGAATCGTATTATATATAGATAGATTCTTACAATTTTAAAATAAAGCTTAATATGTGTTAAATTTTGATTGGCCACAAAATAACTTCCAACCTCATGACTTCTAACAATCCAACCTCATGACATCGATTTTTCCATTTCATAATTAATTAATTCCATGCATGACACAAAATTTTAACTAACATCCTTCCCGTATATAGCACGAAATTTTAGTTAGTATAAAGTAAAGCGATAATATATATATATATATATATATATATATATATATATATATATATATATATATATATATATATATACTTGTAAAAATAGAAAACCCGAAAGTTGGGGATCGTAATAGTACACCACGTTCCCGAGGACAGTTTGGGACAGTCTGGTCCTTCGAGAGAAATAATCTTGGTACTGTTAGCCACATCTATACCGCACCGTATTTTGACCCGAGACGTAATAAGGGAGCTGAGCGGCGGAGAGAGAAAGAGAGAGATCTAGGTTTTGAAAATCCGAATCGATCGAAGGTCAGTGAGCGTGTGTAATAATTTATCAGTATTCGTTCGTTTTTCTCTAACCTTTGCTAGGCAATTTCTTTTCTGTCAGAACAAGAAAAGTTTTGGGGGAAAATGGTGAGTTTGATTTCGTATTTGATGGCGACGATGATTGTTTTGTGTGAGAAAGAGGTGCGTGTATTGCTTGCTTGCAGGGGTTTTCGTCGAGTGAGTGAGGAGAGAAGTGAGATCGCGCGAGAGCAAAGAGCGTGGAGGAGAGTGAAATCGAGTGCGGTCCGTTCCGATTATCGAACCTTACTTTCTTGTTTGGCGAGCCGTCCATCATGTCGGACAGAAAGCTTGTGGTAACTTGTCCTTTGACATTCTTGATTTATTACTTTGGTCTGTTATGCGTGTCTAGTGGCCTGTGATGTGTGTGCGGGTGTCTTTTAGGTTTTGGGGATCCCATGGGACATTGAGACGGAAGGGCTGAGGGATTACATGTGCAAGTTTGGGGAATTAGAGGACTGCATCGTCATGAAGGTTTGCTCCTCTTTCTTTAGCCTTTTTTCCTTTATCTTTTTTGAAACATTTGCTTCAAGAAACATGCTTTGAACTGGTGAAGAAAAAGCAAATCTAATATGGTAAAGTTTGATTTTCCCATTGAAGTTTTTGATTTTGGATTTCTCTGTTTGTGTGCCTATGATACCATTGAAAATAAAGATTGTAAAGAGTTGTTATTGGTTGATAAAAGTATATAACATATTGCCTTCTTTTTTTGGAATGTCTAAGGGCCACTCAAGGTGAAGCTGTTACTGACTGTTTGTGTTTCCTTTTCCAAGTCGCAAAATGATATGAGGTGCTATATGTGATGTTGTTTTTCTTTTCTCTGTTTTGCTTTTACTGCTACAGAAGTTCTTGATTGTATAAATTGTTGCTTTCTTGATATTCATACATGCTTCACACAGATGTCTAGGCATGCATGGGAACATACAATAGCTCAAAGTTCTATTTACCATACTTGCCTGTGCGAGAAGAGAGGGGGAAGCAAAGTTAACAACAAATAACGTGAATGCCACATAGAATTCTCGTTTGTTCATTATATATTCTCTTACGTACATTCATCTGGTAAAAGGGGACATTTAGGTGTTGTGTGATCACGTAGGGTCTCACCTTATTGGTTTCACATGAGGTTGAGGTTGGAGTTGAGTTGACATTTGTGGTTGTCTGTTTTAAGCTTACGGCTTAACCTTTTCTTTTTGTCAGTGATCCTATTTAAGTGTTGTTTAATGATTGCACGATGGATATAGTCACATTGTCTAAATGTTTGTGATTTTAGGAGCGCTCTTCTGGTCGATCTCGTGGCTTTGGATACGTAACTTTTGCAACTATTGAGGATGCTAAGGTGACACTAACTTTATATTGTACACAGTATTTGATGAGTTCTTTTTTCCTTAGATTTTTACATTATTATGCATCCTGTTACTTTGTGTGTATGAAGTTGGTTGTTTGGTGTTAGGATCTCATTTTTTCTAGTTACATTGGCTTCTTTTGTTTTTGCCTGTTCTGTTCCCCTTTGCAGAATGCACTCTCGAGTGAGCATTTCCTTGGCAATAGAATGCTGGAAGTAAAAATAGCTACACCAAAGGTTGTTCTCCTACAAAAGTAGATATGTTTTGCGGTTTTCTCTTTCATTTGCTAATAATGTTAGTTTTTATGCTTCGTGACATGCATTTGTTCGAAACAAAGAAAAAGAAAAAAGTTAAGAAAGTTGAAACTAGATTATACTTATTGCTTTTGTTTGTATTCTTTTGGCAGGAGGAGATGAGAGCATCATCGAAGAAAGTCACAAGGATTTTTGTTGCCAGAATTTCACCATCTGTGACAGAAGCTACATTCAGAAGGTAATTTTTGCACCTTCTTATAGATGCCCCATTTTACAGAACTAGTATAGAGCACGTGCGTTGTACGTGGATATAGACGAGAGTAATATTTGAGGTTATATTATTATCTTTTTTGGAATCAAACTAATGAAATTCAATTTTGTCTTTATTTCTTTCGTGACTTGTTTTAGAAGAAATGTATATTTAATGATCGTAACTGTAATCAGTTTAATGTTTGAAAATATTCTTTGCAGGTTTCTGGATTGAAAAAATGTTTGATGATATTGCTGAAAATAAGAACAAATGGAAAAATTAAAAGAACAAATCTACATCTTTATTTTTGTACTCTATTAGATTGGTTTATGGTTAAGATTTGTAATTTTCATGATCAGGTGCTTTGCATTTCATCAATAAGAAATTCAAAACATTTGGTTTTCAACTGTAATAATTGAAAATACTTTCAGTTCAAATTGGCATCATATTTAGGCCTTATTTTTTTATGCATATTTAACCCTTTTTCGGTTTTTTTCCCCAACAATGTTATGTTTCTTAACTGATTTTTCACGTATTTCATTTTATGTATTTTGTTTTGTTTTTCAGTTTTTCAAATGGTTAATTGTTTGCAAACTTAAAAATGCAAAGAATAAATCACAGTTCTTATTAACCAGTTCAATATCTAATGTTTATTTCATTTTAACCAAATTAAAAAGAGAATAATAAAGGAATTTTTTTGTTCTGTTTTTGTTTCTCATTACACTTTCATTTTCTGACGTATAGAATAGATTTATTACCTAATGTTCTTTTAATTTCATCAAAATTTAAAAGGGAGTAATAAAAGAAGGGTAAGAATGTAATTGACATAGTTAACAGAGGGCATAATCGTCCAAAAATGATTTATAACATTCATTATAAAATAACTAATTAGGAACGGTAAGGATTGTCATTGGAATAACTAACGGAGGGAAAATCGGGAATGGTTACAAAATTAATAATAGTATTTATGAAAGGATAGGATTGTTATTGGAGTGATTTACGAAGGGCAAACCGGAATAAAATGATTTACAAGATTCATACTTTTATAGGCGGTATAGATTCATTAAAATTTAAAAGGGAGTAATCAAACAAGGGTAAGAATGTAATTGACATAATTAACGGAGGACATAATCGTCCAAAAATGATTTACAACATTCATTACAAAATAACCAATTTGGAAAGGTTAGGATTGTCATTGGAATAACTAACAAAACCGGAAATGATTACAAAATTAATAATTAATAATAGTATTTATGAAATGATAGGATTGTTATCAGAGTAATTAACGAAGGGCAAAAATGGAATAAAATGATTTACAAGATTCATACCTTTAAAGGTAGTATAGATATCGATATAATCATAAGTCTTAGTTCCTATTGGCACCAGGTGAGATCTAAACTTGGGATTTGTTTGATTTCTCTTGCAGTTATTTTGAAAAATATGGCGAAATAACAGACTTGTACATGCCGAAGGTATCTAATTATGTTCATAACATTTTATTGATACTGTAGTCTGTAGTTATGCATGTAATACATTATACTGTAACTGTATTCTGGTTAATGTGCAGGATCCAAGTACCAAAGGGCATCGTGGAATTGGGTTTATCACTTTTGCCAATGCTGGCAAGTACATTTTAAGTAGTTGCATTGTAATACAATTGAATTTTACCTATTTCTCTATCAAAGAAGTCAACTGCAATGCTTGATATTTGTCGGTTTCCAACTATGTTTTGGCTTTCAGAGAATAAACTTATATAACGTATAATTGTTTGTTTTCTTTACAGTTACACTTCCATATACGGTGTTTCAGAAAATAATTTGGTTAGATGTAGTAACTATATGTATGTGGAAGCTATAATATTGTATGAGTACCTCTGTTTATGGAGGACTGAAGTGCTTTCCAGGAGAAATAATGGAGGCTTTGAGATATTTTGCATGGTTGCAGATATAAATCAAGGGGATATTGTAGATTCTATGAACAACTTAAGGGAAAAATTACTATTGATAACCCTTAGCAGGGATCCCATTTGAATCAAAGTTGTTACATCTAGGAATATAATGAGAAAAATCTCAGTGCAATAGTTGTAACGATGACGTGGTACAACCTACGGCCAAGATTAAAGGAAAACAAGTAAATTACCTCATATTGTTTTGCTAGCTTTACAACTTGTAAAATTCTATCCGTTGGTTGTAACACGTGTCGTTACAACTGTTGCACTGAAATTTTTGTCAGAGTATGATGCTTAAATAAGGGCGGTTAGGTCTTAATCTCGTGAGATGTAAGATGTCTTGATATACATTAAGATATAATCTAGTGGAAATTGACTCCCATGTGTGAATGAGGTCCAGAAAGCATTAGACTTGAAGAAAACATTTTACCAAGGCATAAATAGATCAAGGAACAGAGAGAATTATGGTAAGCATAACTGGCAAAGGTTAGGGGCAGAAGAGTGTGAAAAGGGGTATTTAAACTTGCAAAGCTATTGAGGTTTTAGAGCAGGCAGTTTGAATATTAAGTGCATCAAGGATCATGGTAGTGAACGAGGGACTGTATGTACAGAAAAAGAAAAAAAAAGAGGTTAAGGAAAGATGGAGATGACAACTCAAGTTATCCAAAGGAGACACTTAAGAGCTTTCCGGGAAATTAGTGATTTTTCATATGTGATACTCATTTGAACATCAGATTGTAAGGGAAGCTTAATAGAATGCTAAGGTTTGGTGGTCCGTTGGTGATGCGAGTTCGGATTGTTTTTTAACAAGATTTTGAATTTTAGAAGAATGCCTTTTGGGTGTTGAAAGCGCACATACATATATACATATACATATATGCATACATAGATACATACACACATACGTATATATGTGCATACACATATGTATATATATATCTATATGCATAGGAATGAAAAAGTTCTGTAGAGTTGCCAACTATCAAATGATTATTCTATGGCATGGAATGGTTCATTAGCTTAATCATTTGGAAGATGGTAATTGAATAGAGACTAAGTAAGGGAGCTATAACATTCAAGAATTAGTTTTAATTTTAGAGAAAAAAGAAAACTCTTTGTATGGCTTTTAGATTCGAGAAAAGCATATGACAAGGGAGAAAGTTCTACCTGCCATGTTAATTGGGGTACTGGTTTCGTAACAGTGGCTTTGAAACCTAACTGTTAAATAGATATATCGATCTCAGAGGTCAATAGTAGATGGTTATACATGTGTTGTTTTGTGTGTACATTTTTTAATGCATGTACATACTGGGTTGGAGTTGGTAGATTATGCTGGTCGTGATCGACTTGCCTTTACTATGGGCTTAAAAAATTGGTGATGGTGGCATGGGGTCCATGAGTAAGACATCCTATTCTTTAATGTTTAGTTCTAAGGTTGGTGGGTGAGGAAAAGTTGGCAGACAGTTATTTGTTGGAGCATTCTTTTTGGTGCATAGAGGTTAAAGACGCAATTTGGAAGTAACATGCGGTGATCATTATATATGATCCTAATAGAAATTCTGGCGTTTGTGATTGGATGATTTTGGTTTTTTCCCTTATTTTGGTTGCTATGGTACCAACATCTGTAAGATCAACTTTTGGGCATTTGTTGATATCCTGGCCATGGGTTAGGCCCCTCGGATCTCTTAGTGTGCTATAATAATTGAAAAGAACAAATAAACTAAAATTCAGTTTCATATAGGCACTGGTAAACATGGTAGCGGTTACGTGAGTCGTCAATGTTCATAATGTTGGTGGCTATGGTTCAACTTGCAATTGTTGTATAGCAACGTTACCAAGTTTTAGGTCTTTGAAAGGGGTGGACACATTTCTGGATGCTTGTTAAAGAGTCAGTACTTGGTTGAATTCTCTTAAGTGCCCACTCTTTAGCTGTTGCATGTGTTACCTTACTAGAGTTGCATGCAGGGTTGTTTCTTTATCAGTTGTTTAAGTTTATAATAATTTGGTATCACAAGCCTCTTCATTGTTTTGTTACAGAGGCTGTGGATGATCTGATGTCTGAAACCCACGAATTGGGAGGTGCCTCCATAGTTGTTGATCGAGCGACGCCGAAGGTTATAATTTTGCCAGTAGAAGCTAAATCTTTTGGTTTAGACTAGTAGTACCAAATTAGGAACTTATGTTCATCTTCTAGACTGTAGGTAGGCTAGTGATGCTACTTAACATCATGTTTGTATTGAGTTTTAACTTAAATTCGGTAAGGTGGCTGCTTATGTTTTTGCTTCATGATGTCTTGTTTTCAGGAGGACGACTTTAGACCTGTTAGCCGGATGCCGCAGGGTGGATATGGCGCGTATAATGCTTATATCACCGCTGCAACTAGATATGCAGCGTTAGGTGCTCCCACTATGTATGATCATCCAGGCTCCATGTATGGAAGTAAGTACATCTTGAGCATACTCGCAAAACTTTTGGAAGAACATGTAAGGGTACACTATTGCTTATTGATACTGGTGTATCAGGAGGTGAATCTGCTCGTGGAATGGGCAAAAAAATCTTTGTTGGCAGGCTTCCTCAGGAGGCAAGCGTTGATGATCTTCGCCAATATTTCGGTAGATTTGGCCGTATTTTAGATGTATATGTCCCAAAGGTGATACATCAGTGCTTTGGCAATATTAAACACAAATGTATCTGGTAAGCTTACAGGCATCTGATTGGTTATTTGATGCAGGATCCCAAGAGAACTGGGCACCGTGGTTTTGGTTTTGTGACGTTCGCTGAAGATGGTGTTGCAGATCGTGTGTCTCGAAGACAGCACGAGATTTGCGGACAGCAGGTATAATTTGATTGTCCATCAAAACTCGTTACTTAAGCAGTGTGGACAATGTGGGCAAAACCTATCGAGTGGCTCTACTGGAATAATTTTACTGCACATTAGTATTGTGCTTGTTTTGTGTTATTGTGCTTCAGTTTATTAGAGAGAGGCATACATCATATGGGAAGTAAGCCTTGGGTTGCAGGGGGAGATTAACTCAAGTACAGACGGTGCCTTGCTATTTTGTATTTCGGAGACTTGAATGAGAAGCCTTGTAGCACTTTCATCGGACTGATAGTGGTCCTTAGCTAGCCTTTTAACAGCCAGTCATTTGTATTGGCTCAAATTGATTTGTTCTTCTAGATGATAGGAATTCTTGCCCTAGATATTTTGTCACCATCTATATGCATATGGTATTGACTCAGAGTTTGGCCAATGGTAAGGTTAATCTCTGCTTAGAGATAGGCTTCTTCTCGTGAAGAGTTTAGAGCTCTTTTCTGCTCGAGGGTGTTAGTGTTGCTTCTTTATAGTGAATCACTCCTTGGTTTTTACTAGTTATTAGATCTTTCTTTAAGTAAATGAATTATCTTTACTTATATATGATATTTAACTTTACATTGAGATGATTTGATGTGATTGTGACATAGATACCCTCCTTCCTACTATCTGATACGTTTTTCGATGCTCATGAACCTTAATATTGCTAGATTTTCTGTCCTAAGGTCTTTCTAGAAGCTGATTGATGAAAATGAGAACCGCTTATCGTTTTGGAACCAATTTTTCCATTGTCTGCTCTCTTTCAGGTTGCAATAGATTCGGCTACTCCTGTTGATGATGCTGGTTCCAGTGGAAATTTCATGATGGATACTCCTGAACCATATGGTGGTTATGCTGGTCCTATGCGTACCTATGGCAGAATGTATGGAAGCCTGGATTTTGATGATGTGAGTACATGTGTTTAAACTATAAATATCACCTTCATACCAACTGATGACTTATTGAGCATCTGCAAACTACTATTCATGCACCTTTGAAAGACCCTATTCACGTGATTCACCCCACTCGAACTTGTGAAATACCATATGTTTTAAAGAATGGAAACTGGCCATGTCAAGAAGCCCAATATACTAGTTGGTTCGAGGGAAGGGTTTGGTAATGAAACACCAAATAACTACTCTGAGTATTTGATTGAGACATTGAATTCCTTTTTTAATTTTTTGGGAAGCATTGATGTCCTTTTATCGGTGTCGCTACCCAAGAGTTGTCAGTTTCAAGATCAGTGCCCTAATACCAGCCATTTTTCTAGTCTGAAATGCCAGCAGTTAGCAACCTTTTTTGTTTCTCTATACATTTGACTTGGTATTTGCACTCTGTTGGTCGGTTCTAGTGATAAGATCTTATTAGTAGACAATATATCCGGAACTTGCTTATGATCTGGTTGCCTGTTTAAACAGTAGTGGTCAGAGTAGTAGAAAATCTCGATTTGCTAGAATTCTGAATGGCCTCTGAAAATTTTGGATGAATGATGATAATGCGTTTTTATTCGGTGCAGTGGGGTTATGGCATGGGTGGCGGCATGGGTGGTGGCAGGCCTTCACGTTCAGATATGAGATATAGGCCGTACTAGAATTCGTCATCAGCAACAATATTATGCCTAAACCGAAGTTATTTTGGGCAAGTGATGTAGTGTACTGCGGCATCTACTAACCGAATTTACTTAAATTTTTAGAAAAACCTTGGATTGTTGTTTCCTATGCATAGCTCCTCGACTGGTATCTAAAATTTATGTTTTTTTTCTTTAATTGTTATATTACTGATGTTTAAACTTTTGTTACATTTGGTGATGGTATATGAGGAAAGTATCACTGTTTGCTGATTGGTTATCAGCACAATGGACAGGTAATTTCAGCCATGTTAGTATCGTGTGTAACATTCCACTGATTGTTTGGGCTTGACTCCAATTTTTTTTGTTAAGAAAACCTTCTCGCTATTCAGCCTCACTATGTTTTTCAGATAAAAGAATGTTTTAAAAATGGCGTGCAAAAAGTAAAATTAGACTAGCTAACTCTACGAGTGAGCAACTTTCTTCAAAAACCTTGCAAGTCGAGCAATTCTCTGTCGTAACGGGGATAAAAAACCGAAAATCATCAGGCTAAAATTACCACCGGCTTGGTTACCATTTCTTCCTACTTCATTTTCATATTTTTGAAGAATATGAAAACTGTCTTTTCAGAATGTGAAAATGGGTAATTAAGGTAGTGTTAGAAAACACTTTTAGTTTTGATTTTCTGTTTCTAAAAAATAAAATCAATTTATTATTTTTTTAACAAAAACAAATGTGTATTTGATTATTCAAATTTTATTTTAGTTTTTTTTTTTTGTGGTGGTTTGCGGTGGTGGGCGTGGTAGTGGCCAGTGGCTGTCAGTGGTCGTCGGCCGTTGTAGACGGTGGCTGCTGGCGGCCGGCCGGCACTGGTGGTAGTCGTCGGCCGTCGCCAACGATGGCTGCGCCGGCTGCGGCCGTCGGCGGTAGGTGGTGACTGTGGTGGTGGGAGGGGTGGCCTCAGAGTAAAAAAATCAATCAAAATTGAAAACTCAAAATTTCAAATGAGAGTTTTAAAAACAGTCCCGTTTTAAAAACTGATTTTCAAAACTGAAGAGAAAAAAAAATGAAAACTATTGCCAAACGTGTTTATTTTTTTTCTTTCAGTTTTGTCTAATTTACAAAACTGAAAAAAAAATCAAACAGAGCCTTAAGTTGTTTGGATATCATTAATTACTTAAAAGTAAGACTTAATTAAACACCACATGAGAAATATGAAAACTCATGTATGTTGTTTCAATAACATTCACCACACATAAAAGGCACAGTGAGGGAGTTAAGTTGCAATTATATTATCCGCAAAGTGCTTGTAAGAGGGATTTTGAAATCGGTATTCTCGAGAACAGAAGAAAAAATGGTAACCAATCAAGGGAAAATTTAAAACAATGAATATAGAAACATATCAAATGGTAACCAAAAGCACCTGCAGAAAAAATTTAAGAGACATTTTTATTTGTTTGGCAAGTCAAATGGAGAAACTGCAAGGTATATGCTGTTTACTACCTGTCCTGAACGGGTCTATGGCCATGCGGGGATTGTTCTTCTTCGTGCTGATTTGCTAGTTTGTGGTTAAGCTTCTTTCCTGCTTTTTTACACGTGGAAGTTTAAACGTTATTTATTTACCCCGAAGAAAAGGAGTTTGGACGATGAAACCGCAACTAGAAGAGGTAAGCACTCATCAAAATGATCACATGCTTATAATGGATGCAATGCAAATTCCAGCTGCTGAAGGCAACCCGGCAAAAGAATTTAGTCATGGAGGATTTGCCAAACCTGGTGATTCCAAGCAAAGAGGCCGTAGACAGCAGCAGCCTTTGGGCGCTCCCCCATATGACAGCCCCCATAGTATTCTCTGATCTCAAGCCTTCTATATCCTCATGTGTGCTGTTGTACTTTCGTGCCGTCCATAGAAATTATTAAGGCCTCCATCTCTACTACTTTTCTGAACCCGTGAGGTATACTACATGCTTGCCGTTGACAGTAGTCTACCCAGCAAAAGTAATATATTCTGCGTGAAGAATTCAGCTACGCATTTGGAGGATTTGTTCAAGCCTGGTGACACCAAGCAAGTAAGCCCTCCACCCACTCGCGGGCACGCAGAGGACCCCATACTACAAGGTACTGAGGCATACTCATGCACGGCGTTGTGCTATTATCAAGAAGCGTTTTCTTTCCCCTGTGGCCTGTTATTGGGACCAACTCCCACAAAGTGGCCTGTAATCAGGTGTACATCGAGGATGCTAAAGTCAAAGGTGTACCAAGAAGTTCGTTCACAGATATGAACATAAGTTTTGTATGCTAGCAAAATGATCTTTCTCTGGAATTTCCTCTACAACGTAGGTTAGGGGAGTAGTCAGCCAAGATACAAGCACTCCTATGCGGCAGGCTCAATATTCAACAGCTGCCTCTTTCTTTGCTACTCTCCAAATATGTTCCTTCGAGAAATTGGATCCATTCTAGCACTCGCTCATCTGAAATCACCAATTATGGACCATCAATAAGGGCGATGGCGGGCATCACCGTCAGAATAACAATTCGAGTGTCTGAGAACATGTAGGGAATGATCATGCCGGTGCTTCCGCCCCTTCGCGTGCGCTGGCCGAAGTCCTCAAGAGCAAGAGTAGATGAAATATTAGGACTCGCTTGTTTATTTTATTTGAAGTCCAGGAGTTAATTGCTACTCCATAACATTATTTTGTTGGGATGATCATTCTTGTTAGTTTTTTCTAAGGGGATCCTTTCTAGTTAACATAAAGTTTGCTGTGACTGCTCATTTTGTTTCCGTATTATTGATGCCATTACACCTTCGCTAGTAAGTTTATTATTCCTGATCAAACTGTACGTCGTCAATTATCTATGTCTACTTGGTACAAACGCCAGCTATCATCCATCCTCTATACCATGTTATCATAGCCCAATAAATGTCAACACAGTGGACCAAAAGGTACTGCCAGTGGCTTCCACCCAATTGAGCAAATCAATCACTTTTGCTTTGAGATTGAGTCACTGCATTATATAAGATTTTTGTTCAGATCTTGTAAGTTTGTTTTACCGAGATCGAGCCACAGCAACCGACACTAACTGTATCACCCTTGCCAATCCTTCCCCAGAGGCCAGAAGACACTGACACCATAAAAGCAAGTACAATACACGTTGAAGTCAATTCATGGTCGAGTTCTTTTTGAAAAATATTGTACAAACAACCCATAAACCTCGGTTAAGCCTGTTTATGGGCTTTTCTGTGAGCTGATTTTCTTGTGTTAACGCTAGCGATCCCAAGTTTTCCAAGGTCACTTTCATTGGGCTTGGTTGCTTTTCTGGTTCGAGCCGGGTTGTTTCTTCTTCTTGGGCTTGGCTCGCTTCTCTGGTTTGAGGCCAGTTTATCCTTAACGCTTTACATATTTAGACACTGAAAAAACATTACTAAACATATGGAGCATTGATCCAGCTGCTCTCATCTACCCAGTGATCTTGCTTCGTCTCTACCCGGTTGTTAGAAACAAACCAAATTTGGAGCTACACCAATATCTTCATTTCAATTTCGCCATGCAATGTTATCTTTTCCTTTCATTTATTAATTTTGTTCCTTTCGTTGTTTGTCTTCACCCTTACGCGGGGAACTTGCTCCATTTTCGTCTTATCGCTGCCTAGAGATACTAGCACCCATGCTTCCGTATGCGTTGCATTGGAGGGGCTCGATAGGACACAAAGCTGTTAACGAGTGACTGAGGCGAGGCGATAGTACTGTATTACCGCAGTCTATTTGCGGCGAAGTGTGTGACACCCAGAAGCAGAACCTTAATGGCATTCTGTTTGCATAATGCTGGTGGTTCTCAATTGCCTTTAAAAGGAAAAATGTGTGCTGTGGTGGAAGGATATCCAAGCCATAATAGAAATCCTAAGTTGGTAGAAAATAACCAGGTAGAATGAACACACAAAGCAGGGGTAGATATCCTGAATGTATGCTACACCGTTCTAGCCTTCTTTAGAGATTATATACAGCAATGCCATCTAATATGTTTTCCTCTCGATGGGGGGAGGTGATTTGCCATTATACCTGAACAGAGTCCACATATAGCGTCTGCCACTATCCTGGCATCCATTTTTCATCACAAAAAGTCAATTATCCGCCTTGAAGCCTAAACACCAAGCCTTCTATTAGAAGATATGCGCCTGTCCAATTTACTAGGCCTCCATTTAATTACGTTGAACAAACGACAGCAACTCCAGCCCAAACCTGTTACACAGAATACAGTGAGTATCTTGTTTCCTGTGTCTTAGCAATAACAAAGCATTAAGTTGCAAGCCCAAATTACATTAGAGCATTTTAACATATGAATTTAGAAGAACACAAAAAATTGCAGCCAATAAGGAACCAAACTTTGCTAAACTGATGTTGGCATCCTGTCATCGCTATATGGCCTGATTAGCAATGGACAACTTGCATTTGGTAATGGAGCTATGTATCTACACAGAGATGCCAATCACCAATCACCAGATACCATATTATTATTTTATGTAATCGTTGCTAAGCTAATATGCAGTTTCAGATGATTACGCAAAAAACAACAGTTAAGGATTACTACAATTACCTTCCTGTCGAGATTGAAACAGAAGCAAGATTCGGAGGAACTACGATGCATGACGAGCAAAGCAACCGCATACAGAACCCATCTTCACATACTTACAAATGGAAACAACTTTCCGAGAAGTCCTGGGTGCCCGATTAGCAGAACTTTCTGCCATTAGCCTCCTCATCTCTTGAGCTTTTATTTGAGCCTCTCTCAGCCTTTTTAAGATCTTATCCATTGATGATGATCTCCTTTTTTCCAGCTTCATCTGAACATAAGTTGTAGTTAGTAAAGGCCCACGGCATCAAGTGTTCTCTACCTCTATGCCTGCACTCCATGAGCTCTTTTATGAACAAATATATAGGATTTTCCTCCTAAAGGATCAAATAGCAAGCAGCCAAGTGCAGGAATCATATATAAAAAAAAAAATCTAAAAATAGGGATATGGAGCAGACATCTTTGGTATATTGACTGAAAGTTTGACATCATGCTGAGTTTACACAGACCTCTAGCTTCCGAACTGCTGCCTCAGCTTTTGCCTTTTGCAAGTTCTCCCAAGCAGTGATCTTAGCTTCTTCTTTTTGTAGCCTGCAAACGCAAAAAAAAAAAAGTTTCCTGTTGATGGCAAGCACAAAATATAGAGCTGTAAAGACTGCTGGCCTACTTAACCATTACGCTATTCTTTAGAGGAGAAAATGGTCTCCGGAAAGGGAGCGGAGCTTTTATGCTGACGATATTGCGACAGCCAAGGATTATATTGCCATTACAACTTGCAATGAAGAGACTATTATGCCCTCAAGAATCCTTGGATTCTGTTGTCGCTCAAGACAGTCTTCTTTCACTTCCTAAAACCCAAACCCAGATGGGTCTTCAGTCTTCACATATCTCCCTCGTTCTCAGTGCCTCACATCTATTGGTGTTATTGCTTATTAGATGCAGACGTTTGTGTGATACGTACAGCAAACTCTTATATAAGCATTTTCACAGAAATCTATGCAAGCTCAGGCTCGCAGATGTCGCATCTTGGTTTATCGAACGATGTTGAATCATTCACTTTGGGTTTAATTGGAGATTTGATCATTAAAAGCACCATGACGTGCTTCCATTTGTTAGTCTTCAAAGATGGACAAAAGAGCCATCCATTCTGTGCTAAGTGGAGGAATCAATTACAAATATCAGTTCACTCGATCAACTTGCGTATGGTTGGAACTATGATAAGGATTGCTTCTTTCTTAGTATCATACGTGAATTCAGTCTTTTGTAGGTGAGCCACTGTTTTGAGTGGAGCGAAGTTGCTCTTCCCCACTATAGTAATTACTTTCTACCAAAGTCAGAAGCTACCAATATTCCCAGCTACGCTCAGAAAAAAGGAATAGGACGGCATTTCAATTATCCTTCCACGGTACAAGGCGGACATCAAACACTTGGGTAATCAAAGCATATGAACGTAATTCTCCATTACATGGGACAAGAGTAATTGTCACCTTTATGGATCAAGGTAGATGCAGAGTGTTTTGTTGATCAACTCTATATCAATGCATTTGGCTTGGCTTATAACTATAAGGGTGAGAATTTTCTGGAAGTGTCATTCTCTAAGTCCTATTTATACTACATTGTCGTTGATACTATCATTGTTATTACTTCGTCTATGTGCTATACTTTATGCAGAAAAGGATGCACGAAACAACATTTGGAGGTCCAGACAAGACAAATAAGGCTATTGAGTCCAGGATGGTTTACATGGTAGCTATTTGGCCTTTGTCTAGTCATATAATCACAGATTTTAACCTAGGTGCAGATATTTACATGTCTAAATGATCACTATGCACAAACCTTCTTCAATAACATTTTTTTGACACGATAAACACCGTGATCATTTAATCCATAAAAACAAAAAATCGATGCTCAAGTAATTGGTTATTTCTGGAAATACTAGCCTGTTATTTCCAAAAGGAATGGTGGATTGAATCTGATTCAGGGGGACACGTCTGAACTACGGAGAAATGCGATTATACCCCAAGCTAAAGGCCCAAAATATGGTCCGTGAAAAAATTATTTGCAGTTTTTCATATTGCCTCAAGAACTCAATATAGCATGTCTCCAAACTGTATTGAAAAGCAAAAGTCAGCAATGTCCGCTACAAAATGCAAGGTTTTACATGTGTGCTATTGTCTGAATTGATGACTAAACTCAAGGCAGGATGTAAACACTAGAAAGAGACAGAGCAAGGTGTTATGATAAAGAACGTACTTTGTTGTATTTGCTGCCTCTGCAATAACCCAAGGTGAGGCTAGGCCCTTAACATCTGGTGAGTCTTCCTTCATCATTCTCACCACGTGCCTGTTGGAGTGCCTGGTGAAAGTGGCTCCTTTGTCTTCCTGCACATCCCTGACTTCCACTTTAGCAGAATGTTTGTTGTGCAGCTCCACTGTGGGAGGAAGTGGGAGAGCAGAGCTAGAGAATGATGACCTTCTTTTGGGAGATGAGTGGCTGCTGCCAATGGGACTCATCTGGGTAGCCATATCTCGTTGTGGAACAAGACGAGAAAGAGTGGTCTCTGCATCCTTGCTGCCATCAAGCTTATCATCTGTACACTTGATTCATCAGTGACAAGCCAAAACCAGAAAGCGGAAATAAAGAACTCGTCATTGTTTTTTGATAGATAATCAACAGCCCCTAGGAGCATTGGGCTAAAAGCACAATCCACTAGAGCGCTGAAGGAACAGAACCCATGTCCATGACGTACACAAGCACTCCATGATGACAGGTCTAAATTGACAAACTGCTTAAATAATCAGCAGAAAGATCATAGCATCTCCTAAATAATGCACCCGGATCTATACACCATGTAATTCAGCAATGTTTCGGTACACGGAGTATTTGGAGCAAAATTCAAAGATCAGATGCATAACATCTAAGCTGTTGCATTTTGTGCATGGTTAGTGATCATCTCAAAGGTCATCACTTTTAGGACGAATTTGAGTATGTTGGTCATTTCTGTTACCATTTACTGTATGTGGCTGGAGCATAATGCTAGGAACTTTAAGATAAGACAAAGACTCTCTGAAGTTGTACTGCAGGAAATTTCACAGCAAATCACTTGGCGAGTCCTGAGTTGGAAGAAGCTGGTTAGAATGCAGGATAACTGGGAGCTATGCAAGACATGGGGCAGCCCTGAGTATGCACTTCAAGAGGCTAGCCTTGTTCTTTTCTTTCCCAACTGCAATGCATGAGGGAGTGTTCTTGCATCTTCTGTGTAATTGTCTACTGTTAAAGCTCTGAAATTATTTTGGGCCTTTATAGGAAAAAGAAAAGGTTAAAAAGGGGCGGCCTATTTCAGCAGCCTTTTCTTGCCAAAGGTGCATTAACAGTAACTGTTGGAGTTCAGCGACAGAAGAGACGTGGAAATAAGCAAAAGGGTGAGATATAGCCCCTCATCTTAACATACACCTTCTTCAGATAGTAAAAACGGCGTCTCTCATCCATTTAAGACCTCCTATTATGCTCAGTTCCACACAAATAACGGCACAGAGGCTGCTCTAGAAGTATCCATGCTCCCCTGATATCACAATGCACTCAATGTTCCTGTTTGGTCTTTACCACATCAGAAGCTTCCTGGGCATCACCCGCCGCCACACACAAAGATAAGCAGAGTGGCAGGCAACTCTTCCCCCACCAACCCATAATGCAACAGTATGTGGTCATATGTCTCCTCAACCATGCACATACACCAGTCTTGAAAGCTGAGACCTTCCATGTCAGGAAGCAAGCTTCAATTAAGAACATTCAACCTCAAAAGCCTTTCTCTACAAAGAAAGAGGTCCAGCCCCAAGTAACTCCACCAGTATGATCGTAATATTGTTCTTCGCTCAAAGAGGAAACCTTGAGAGTAGCACTTTCCATCTGAAACATCGAGTCCACCACTTCCATTCTACACCACGAAATCTTGGTCCGTCCTCCTAAATGGGGTTCTTAAACCGTTATATAGATTTGAATGACAATGAACACTAGAAGATACAATCAGGTCGTTCCAAAACCCATATGTTTGAGATTATAAAATTAACCTTGTTCCCCTTAACCAGCATGGCGCATGTACATGCCCTATACCCCAACCAATGGCCACGTGATACTGCCAACTTGTTAGCCAAATCTCAGGTGGCAACAAAATGCACTTAAACAGATTCAACTGAAACAACTTTGCATCCTCCGCTGCTCAAACACCATACATTAGGAATGTGGAATCATAGCCTACAATTTATGTCCAAAGCCTCCAGCATTAGAATCTATATTGGCTAATAACACCTCACGTACATCTTTTTTCGTTTGAGTGACATCTTAATGGGGTGTAGGTACCAACACTGCAGATTGCTGCAATTCCTACCACTGAAAGAAAGTAGTTATGCAGCACCAACTGATTCTGAGACAAATTATATCTCTGTTCAACTACTGTTATAAATGAGGTGGGCAGGATGAAGTCTGAGGTGTATGGCTTCCACCTAAGCAGACACGGGTCGGTTCAAACCCGCATCGGCGGTGCCAAACCCGCCTAATCATGTTCAGACTCTGAAAAGTTAATGAAGCACGAGGTGGAGAGCACCATGGTACGCATTCCAACTATCTCCTACTAATCCTACCTAACGAACTCGAGACTTGAGAAATGTATTCTCAAGTCATCTAATCACTACACAGCCACAGACATTCTTTTACGACAATAATGTGCTTACTCCCAATCCAAGTCTTAACTTTCGAGTCTGTTGCATTAGACGTTACACAAACCTCTAATGTTTTGAGCCACTTACTTAATTATCATTTCTAGGAAACCGCTTCGGTTACGTCAATGAACAAGAATTTAGTAAATTGATGACTGCAAGCTATAAAAGAGGTTGAAAGATGCCTGGGAGCCAAGGGAAGAATATTATACCTTGAGAGCTGGGCAGTGAAGATTCACTCAACAGATGTGACCATCCAGGTACACTAGTAGATCGAGCTCTGCTAGTCTCGGCATTAACAGCATTAGATGCACCAAGGCCACCAGCATAATGAACAGATATACCGTCAGCTTCCAGTACGCCAGTCGTAAAAGGAGACCCTGCAATGAAATTCTGCATGGTACCACCTTCAAGCATCACAGCGGGTGAAAAGGTTGAAAAGTACGCCACACCTGGAGCACCCAGTGGCCCACTCTTTGCCTTAGGTCGCCTCTGAGGCTGCGCAACCGAAGCCTTACAAACACCGTATCCCGAAATCGGGCTTGTAATCCATCTCTCAGCGTCGTCCCATTTCGAAGGCAAAGCCCTTCCACTATTGAATGGCATCAGCGCAGCCGCGCTTATATGCCTCCGGCTGCCATTCGCCGGCAACGCTACTCGCTCCGAACACCATCCCTTATTAGTCCCTCCCACATTGTTGTCCCCATATTCCGGCGTTCCCGGACTCGTGTAAGCACCAGAATTTTGAAATGAAGTAGATGTTTTCTTCATTCCTCATCAATTCTCGCAACTAGCTAGTTGCATTTCTCACTTGATTCTTCGAATCTATAAAACTGTAAAGGGGGCTACGAAGTTAGGTCATTAATACACCAAAAAATTACTTGGAGAGAAAGCAACTTCAGATGAACTAACTCAAAGGCCATCATCTTCATCTATGTTTACCATTTCACCTTCTAGCTCATAATTGTGTACCAGGAACTAAAAGATAATAGTGCATTAGTAAAATGTGGTGTGTATTTGAGTATATTTTCTTGTGGTTACCAATTTTCTAGGACCACTGTGAGACTCGTGAAGGACCAGGCACTGCCAAGTATTAATAAGCAAGAATTGGACGAATTGGAACAGGAAGACTCCATTACCAGTTTGGATCCCACGTCAAAAATAAAAAGAAAGAAAGACAGAAAAAACCAACCCCTACAATCTATGTCAAAGAGATATATATATATATATATATATATATATATATATATATATATATATATACTTTATTTCCATCGAAAAACCTGAATCTCGCACTACAGAGCAACTTAAAAATGAAATGTGCCGAACAATATAAAACTCAAATGCAAAACCTAGTTTGGAAATCACCTTTAAATGGGTAGGATTAGAAGCAAACTGCAAAGCATGGTGATCTGTAAGCAAGCACAAAAGAGTAGAGAGTTTGTCTTTATGCCTGGCATTACCGAAAGATACAGATGCAGAAAGTACAGTGTGAATGCATGTTACAGTTTCGGTGCGGTAATGGTTAAATTTGAAGGAATTGAATAGTAGCACTAGTTAGCCACTGGTCGAATGTTCGTAAGATATTTGACGAAATGTCTGGCTGAAAAGGACTGGAAACAGGGGTTCTTCTGAAAGATTAATTAATGGGCAGTCGAAAGAGGACTAAGTTCAGTCAGGTTTTGTCCGGAGGAGGGAGGTGGAGGTGAGCCTGCATATCTTCTCCGAGACCAGATTACTGGGCAGTCCCATGTGACATCTACCCCAATTCTTGGGGTGGGGGGTGGTTTCACACATATACATACCACACACATAACTAGATTTAGTTTATTTTATTGATTTTTTTGTAATATATATATATATATATATATATATATATATATATATATTTAAGCTTACCGTGGTATAAAATATATTATATTCACATTTTTAGATAGATGACTTTTGATGTCCGACTTGAGAAATTCTTCTATATAAGTAATTTCTATGTTAAAGGAGACACGAATAAAAAATCTTACGGATGAATCACAAAAGCTTAATAAAACTCGTCCTTATGTGTTTTCGTCTATCATATAGTAGTGTATAATTATACACGCACTCGCTCAATTTGTTGCCGTGTTAATTTTCATTATTGTTTGGGATTTGTATGACCAAGATCCATGCAGTTTTGTGGACTTTATTTGAGTTTTAAACACGGACGGATTCAGAAAATTTAATCGGAGTGGGCCAAAAGGTGATTAAATTTTTATTTTTTTGATGTGTAACATTAAAAAAATTAAAAGGTTCAAGTTCACATAAAACATGAAAATAAAAAAATATGTTATAATTATCGTCACTATTAAATACGTTAGATAAAAATATATTGCTCAATTTGACTACTAATCATATATTTTATTTATAACAATTTATTTAACTTGGTAACGTTAATCAACAATAAATTGATAATCTTTCATGAAAGAATCTTAACTTTTAATGTATAGATGTATGGCTAATGTGATTATCAATTGGATGAATACAGTAATAAACAATAAGTTAACATGCCATAAGAATTTAAACTGAAAAGAAAAATAACTAATCTTGATATCTTCGTATTTTTCTTGTAATCTGAAATTTTAGAATTTGAAAGAATAAAGATGGAGAAAGGGGATGAGAAAGACAAATTTATGATGAGCGGTGGCATAAAGAATGAAAAACATAACAAAATAAAATTATAATTAATTAATGTTACAATAGTGATATTTTCATAATTATGTTAACTATGTTTAACCATGATCCAAAAAAAATCCCCAAAAGTTAGGGGTGCCGTGGCCCCTTCCGGTCATGAAGGTGTTCCGCCCTAATTTTGAATGGCCCTTTTGAATGTATTTATTTGCCTAGACTCCAGTCTCCCGTCTTTTTCTTCTTACCCATAAGACGTACAACAACCTTGAGTTATAGTGATGTTCGATCGGGCCCAAGGAAGGAGGGCAAGTCTTGGGTGCTTGATCTTGCATCGTGGTTATCTTTGTTTTGTTACCTAAATTTATTACGTACGTGTACATAGATTCACGCTGCCACCGTTGTAAATATTAGGATATAACATCTCACCCAAGCTTAAATTCATAAAATATGAAATCATTCAAAAATGGGCGAGAATTAGGGCCAGACCTTATGCTCCCGACCTTTTGAAAGTTTAAATAAATCAGAACGAGGCTTGCTTGTATCCATGTATACTAGATGTATAAGAAATGTAAGCTACAATAACTGTTTTACATATTCCATTAAGAAGATTATTATTGGTCTAGAGCTTTAGTTGTCTTCAGTTTTTTTTACATCTTTTATATCTAGCTATTACTTTCCGCATGCGAACTTATTTTGGTTTGAAACGTGGCCATGTATGCCATATAGTGCAAGAAGTACAGTTTGTAATATATGTTAGTATTTTTTTTCAAAATATAGTGTCAAGATTAATTCATTTTCTTTGTTAAAATGATGAAAGGAAGGTGAAGAGGTAAATAATGAAAAATTTCACATAGAAGGGAATTGGAAAAGTAAGTGAGTATATAATAAAGAACTCCACTTACTTTAATACTTATGTGGTATGCTAAGGTGTATGCATGTGCACCGAGTATGGCGAGGAACGATCGCACGCACGCGCACGCGGCAGTGGGCTGTGTGGCGCTTTGGTGGCGCACTTCGCACGTGCGCATCGTCGCGAGACGCGATTAGACGCCTTTAAGTTTTCGTGACGAAAACTAGGCGGGTCGGATCCGTTGCACCGTTAGCAGCTGAGTGGTTACACTTGCACTGGTTCGGGTTATGCCCGAACGGTTGCACCTGTTAGGCAGCTGGGTGGTTCCAGCTCGGGCCAGACCCAACTGTTGGGAGCTGGTTAGTTACCAGTCCAGATCTGGACTGTTAATCTTAACGGTTTCTAATCCAACGGTCCAGATTACTCGGGTGCATGATGAAAGGGTGTGACCCTTAATTAGCAACCACTAGTGCTTTAAATAGAGCACAATGGTCAGAAAATCTAACCATATAGATGAGCCTCTACTCTCTTCTCTTTTCTGCAGATCTTTTACAATAAGAACTTTCTGCAGAATTTCTTAGTTGTAAACCCATTATCCAGTATTCCATACACATATTTGTGGGGTGAATATCGTGTGTGCAAACGCTATTCACTAGTGCGCTTCGTTATATCTTGGAGGGTATTTGCCTGTAACCCGCTGCACACCATTTTTAGGTGGGGGAAATCTAAACTTAAGGAGAGCGTTTTACAACGTGCCTCGAAGCCAATCATCTTTCAGTCACAAAGCCATACCTACATCTCATATCCAACAATCTTAAGTTTATATTCTGCAGCAATGACGTTCGTGACGTTGAAAGACATGGGCTCGGATTTCCACCGCTTGGAGCGCTTTGATGGTGGGGACTTCGTTCGTTGGCAAAGAAAGATGCACTTTCTACTAGTAACAGTGAACGTGTACTATGTGATCGTGAATCCAAGACCTCCGGAACCCGGTGAAAATGAGGAGGAAGTGTTGCAAAGACACATGAAAGATTGAGGTGGGATCAAGATGATGAGATATGTCCAGGACATATTCTGAATGGCATGTTCAATACGTTGTTCGATGGCTATCATACTGTCAAGACCGCTAAGGAACTTTGGAACCAATTGGAGCGTCGCTACATCACCGAGGATGCCACCAATAAAAAGTTCATCGTTTCTAAAAAATTTTATTACAAAATGGTTGATGGTAGGTCGGTTATGGAACAGTTTAATGAGATTAAAAGTATTCTTGATCGTTATTCCCAACACAAGTTAGCTTTGGATGAGTTTATTGTGGTTACATCTATCATTGATAAATTGTCTCCTTCTTGGAAGAATTTTAGAAACAGCCTTAAGCATCGCAAGGAAGACATCAACCTTGACAAGTTAGGTACTCATCTTCAGATTGAGGAAGACTTGCGCAAGGAAGAAAAGTTTAAAAGCGAGGGCATTTCTAAAATCTTGGCCGTGGAAGAAAGGAATCATCCAAGAAGAACTCCCGTGAGAACAAGAAAAGGAAGCTTCAAGGAAATGACGACGACGACGACGACGACGACAAGGACAAGGACAAGGACAAGAAGAAAAAACACAAAGGAAAGTGTTTTCACTGTGGCAAACCAGGGCACTATAAGTGTGATTGTAGTGCCTTGAAGAAACAAAAAAAGACGACGAAAAATAATTTAATCGCGGTAATCAGTGAGGCAAATGTCCTTGAAGATGACGATGCATGGTGGATTGATTCGGGTGTGACAAGGCATGTGTGCAAAGACAAGAGGTTCTTTACGTCCTATGAACCGGTAAAGGATGGAAGCATTCTTTACATGAAAATTTCGTCAATTGTGCAAATTGCGGGCAAAGGAAATGTCGAGCTCGAGTTTACATCCGAAAAAGTTATCACCCTTACTAATGTCTGTCATGTTCTCGAAATTAGGAAGAATTTAGTCTCGGGTTGTATGCTTAACAAGTTTGGTTTCAAACTTGTTTTTTAAGCTGATAAATTTGTACTCTCTAAGGGAGAGATTTTTGTAGGAAAGGGATATTTTTGTGAGGGATTGTTTAAACTTAATATTAATAATAAGAATATTATTTCTGCTTATATTATTGAGTCACAATCTTTTCTTTGGCATAATCGTTTAGGACATGTTAATACTAGAAAAATTAATGACATGGTTAAATTAAATCTTTTGCCTAGTATGGATGTAGATAAAGGATTTTGCAAGACATGTATGCTTACTAAAATCACTAGAGCTCCTTTTCCAAATGGACAAAGAGAGTCTAAGATTTTAGATTTAATACATAGTGATTTAGGAGATTTTCACTCCTCTCCTTCATTAGGAGGAAACTCATATTATGTGACCTTCATTGATAATTATTCTAGGTATTGCTATGTTAATTTATTGCATAATAAAAATGATGCCATGCCTAGTTTTGTCACATACAAAAATGAAGTAGAAAATTTTTGTGATGCCAAAATTAAAGTGCTTAGAACTGATAGAGGAGGAGAGTACTATGATCCACCATTTTTTGAAGAAAATGGCATAGTACATGAACTTTCTGCACCGTATACACCACAACAAAACGGTGTGGCAGAAAGAAAGAATAGGACATTAGTCTAAATGATTAATTTCATGCTCTCCAACTCAGGTCTAGGAAAAGAATTTTGGGGGAAGCTTTATTAACAGCTTGCTACATATTAAATAGAGTTCCAACTAAAGGGAATAATGTTACTCCTTATGAGTTATGGAAGAAAAGGAAGCCTAATCTGAATTATTTTAAAGTTTGGGGATGTAGGGCCGTTGTAAGAGTTCCGGAACCAAAAAGGAATAAATTGGGTGAAAGAGGCATTGAATGTATTTTCATTGGTTATGCTTTACACAGTAAATCATATAGGTTCATGGTAGTAGAACAAAATGGTTCTTATTATAAAAACACTATCATTGAATCTAGAGATGCCATATTTGACAAAAGTAGGTTCAAATCACTTTCTAAGTAAGTTGAGCAAAAGGAAGGTCAATGTGATGTTGAGAAAAACCATGAAAATGAAGTGGAACCTAGGAGGAGCAAACGAATGAGAATTGTTAAAACCTATGGACCCGATTTCTACATGTATTTGGTAGAAGGAACTAGGACAACAATATACAACTCCATACCGATTGTCTTAAATGTGAAATCCGACCTTAAGACTTATGAAGAGGCCATGAAATCTCAAGATTCTTCCTTTTGAAAAGAAGTAATAAATGAAGAGATTGATTCAATCATGGAAAATGGAACATGAAAATTGGTGGATTTATCACCCAGTTCTAAACCCATTGGTTGTAAATGGATCTTCAAGAAAAAGTTAAGGGTTGATGGATCAATTAAAAAATTTAAGGCGAGATTAGTGGCTAAGGGATTTTCCCAAAAGGAAGGTGTCGATTACTTTGACACTTATGCACCAGTTGCAAGGATATACACTATTAGGGTGCTTATAGCACTAGCTTCCATCCATAAGCTAGTAATTCATCAAATAGATGTTAAAACGGCATTCTTAAATGGTGAATTAGATGAGGAGGTATACATGCAACAACCGGAAGGGTTTGTTGTACGTGGGTAAGAAAATAAAGTTTGTAAGTTGATTAAGTCATTGTATGGACTTAAGCAAGCCCCTAAGCAGTGGCATAAAAATTTTGATCAAATTATGATGTCTAATGGTTTCAAAATACATGAATCAGATAAGTGTGTGTACAGCAAGTTCGATGGCGGTAAGGGGGTTATCATTTGCTTATACGTAGATGATATGCTCATTTTTTGTACTGACTTAGAACAAGTTGTAAAGATAGATAAATTCTTATCCGATAATTTTGAAATGAAGGACATGGGTGTTGCTGACGTGATTTTGGGAATTAAAATCTTAAGGAATAATGGTTGCATAACCTTGTCTCAATCTCATTATATTGAGAATGTGTTAAAAAGGTTTGACCATTTGGACACCACTCCAGTTAGTACTCTATTTGATGAGAGTATAAAGTTGTCTCCCAATGATGGTAGAGCTGTGAGACAACTAGAATATGCAAGTGCAATAGGCTGTCTAATGTATGCCATGACTTGTACTCGACCGGATATTGCTTATGCAGTAGGAAAACTTAGTAGATATACTAGTTGTCCTAGTAATATGCATTGGAATGCAGTATATAGGGTCTTTAGGTACCTTAAACGAACCATGGATTTTGGCATATGTTATAACGGGTATCCTTCTGTTTTGGAAGGATACACAGATGCCAGTTGGATAACGAATCAGGAGGATTATGCTTCCACAAGAGGATGGATTTTCACACTTGGTGGGGGTGCAATATCCTGGGGTTCGAAGAAACAGACTTGCATTACTGATTCTACCATGGCAGCAAAGTTTATTGCTTTAGCTGCAGGGGGCAAGGAGGTAGAATGGCTAAGAAATTTGCTTTTAGAAATTCCTTTATGGCCTAAGCCTATGGCTCCAATATCGATAAGGTGTGATAGTCAATCAACTCTATCACGAGCATGTAGTGAAGTGTATAGTGGAAAGTCTAGACACATTGGCCTTAGACATAGCTACGTGAGGCAGTTGATTACCGAAGGAGTAATCACATTGGAATTTGTGAGGTCCTTGGAAAATTTAGCGAATCCGTTAACTAAAGGGCTTCCAAGGGAAAAGATTATTAGAACCTCACGAGGGATGGGTCTTAAGCCCATGTCAATGATCACCAATGATGGAAATCTCGACTCAACGCTTGCTAACACCAAGTCTTGAGTTCAACGAGTCAAAAGTACATTACGATGGTGATTGCAAGCACAAATTTTAGTCATCCCAAGGTCATGTGCTTGGTAACCGTAATGAAGGAATAGGGTGAGTATTATACTCTTAATAGGTCTATAAAAGGATCATTCTTTGGAGTGTTGGTTACGGTATACTCTTGATAGACCTGACTAGCGAGTGTGAAGTGGGGCCGCTTCTGTCGAGTTTAAGGGCTAAACTCTAGAGCACTCATGAAAACAAGATACAAATTACATGGCCTTTATTGTATAAGCAGTTTTCTAGATTTGTGTATGGATAGGAGTTTCATGTGTGATATGTGACCGGCTAATCAGCAAGGATAGGTGGTTCAAAGTTTATCTACCACATTTTTTCAGATTAGCCTTGTTATGTAATCACTAAGTGAAGATTCAAGTCGTAAGACATCTTCATTTATACATGTACTTCACTGGATAATAAGATCTGATTTTTTGTTTTGTTTTTATTTTATATTTTGTAAAATAGTGGGGATTGTTAGTGTTTTTTCAAAATATAGTGTCAAGGTTAATTCATTTTCTTTGTCAAAATGATGAAAGGAAGGTGAAGAGGCAAATAGGGAGGAATCCCAAATAGAAGGGAATTGGAAAAGTAAGTGGGTATATAATAAAGAACTTCACTTATTTTAATACTTATGTGGTATGCTAAGATGTATGCATGTGTACCGAGTATGGTGCGAAGCACCATACGAGGAACAATCGAACGCATGCGCTCGCGGGCGTGGTAGTGGACTGTGAGGTGCAATGTGGCACTTTGATGGCGCACTTTGCACTTCGCACGTGCACATCGTTGCGAGACGCGATTAGACGCCTTTAAGTTTTCGTGATGAAAACTAGGCCGTTGGTGCAACGGATCGGGTCAGATCCGACCGTTAGCAGCTGAGTGGTTACACTTGCACTGGTTCGGGTTATGCCCGAACGGTTGCACCTGTTAGGCAGCTGGGTGGTTCCAATTCGGGCCAGACCCAACTGTTGGGAGCTGGTTAGTTACCAGTCCAGATCTTGACCGTTAATCTTAATGGTTTCTAATCCAACGGTCTAGATTACTGGGGTGCATGATGAAATGGTGTGACCCTTGATTAGCAACCACTAGTGCTTTAAATAGAGCACAATGGTCCAAAAATCTGACCATATAGATGAGCCTCTACTCTCTTCTCTTTTCTGCAGATCTTTTACGATAAGAACTTTCTGCAGAATTTCTTAGTTGTAAACCCATTATCCAGTATTCCATACACATATTTGTGGGGTGAATATCGTGTGTGCAAACGCTATTCACTAGTGCGCTTCGTTATATCTTGGAGGGTATTTGCCTGTAACCCGCTGCACACCATTTTTAGGTAGGGGCAAATATAAACTTAAGGAGAGCGTTTTACAACGTGCCTCGAAGCCAAGCATCTTTCAGTCACAAAACCATACCTACATCTCATATCCAACAATATATACATACCAACAGTAAAATACAAAGATCAGGTGCGAAAGCAATTTAGAATTGCAAACTTTTTCCTTTAGTGCAAATTTATTGGTTCAAGTCTTTACGAGCATGACAATTGTGGTGCAAAGAAAAGGGCAAAACATTTCATAACAATCGCGTCTTAAAAGTGTTTTTCCTTTTTACTTTAACTATGTAATGTCAAAACAGCGTTGGGTAATGTCAAAACCGAGTGAATAGCGAATCATTCCTATTAGAACCGCTTGCAGAATCAAATCCTGTTCCACCTTTCCCCCGAACACCACCGGTTGACAATCAACGACGTTAAGCGAGTAGCGTTAAATTTGATCTAAAACGCATTTCAAACACTTATGTAGTCTTGCACTAGTCATCCGCAACAAATTTGGTGTAACCGAAGGCTGTGTTAAACCTCTCTCATGCTTTTCGATTGTTGTTTGCACTATACATGCTGCTATTTTCATGCAATGAGACACTTTTACTTTCCTTTCGAGGTTGGTTATGATAAGAAGTCCTTCTTTCCTAGGCAAAGCTTAAGATTACTACACGCATACTTCTTGTTAGGTTTGTTCTCCCAGACTTCTTCCTGACCTACAAAATCAAGGTTCAGTTCTGTTCAATTTTTTCTCGGTTTTTAATTTTCCAAATTCAGTTTCTCCTTTGGTTATCATTGCTAAAATTTATATGATAAAAAAAGAAAGAAACAAGTACTATTCACTGTTGCTGCTAAAAATATGCTCCGCGTACATTGCAAAACTCAAGCCTGGACCAATGACCTGCAAGACAAAAAAATGAGTGACCGCCGGGTGGAGTTCCCGGCGGAGAACTCTCCGATGCTTAAGTCGGAGCGCAGCTACAAAATAGTAACTCTGAAAAAGCATGAATTGTGTAATTGTCCCTATACCTGGAGGGGTAGACTCCTTTATATAACTGTAGGAGAGGACTCCTAGTAGGACTGGGCCGTGGGCCAGATGTGTTAGAATCCCGTTAGGATATTTGAGGATCACGTCACAATCTATTTAGGATTCTTTAAGAATCCTGATAAGATAATCATCAATGTCCCAGTTTGACTGGGATTGCCGGGTATTCCTAATTATTGGGAGTTATATTTGAGGTATATCATAAGCCCCCCACTTCCTTAGCTAAAATGTTTGGCTGAGGAAGTTTATACTTGGTGTCTCGAGACACGCGTCAGATTTGTAAGTGATTCTCATTCACTTGTAGGGGTAACGATATTTCTCTCTTCCATGTGCTGCGACCTAAGTGGGAGCTTAAGCCTTGGAACTTTGCCCAAGTAGGGCGCTAGACACCTAGCTCTCGAGAGCTAAGTCTTAGAATGTCGCCTAAGTAGGCTATTCGGAATCATCTTTAGAAAGACGAATCATGGGATCTCGAGATCCTTTAGAGGCTGTGCCCCATGGTAGCCTCTCTCGGGAGAGGACACAAAGCTGTGCATGCAAGTTGTTGCATGTGCTAAGTGTTTAAATTGTTGACTTAATTGATTTTGATGATTCCAGACTTATTATCTCTAACATTAATCTGACAACATTATTAAGATAAACATTATATGATTTATCTTAATTAAACAAAGACGAGATCTTGACATGGACATAGCTTGAACCTGGACTTGGACTCGGGATTTAAAGACTTGGACTACATTGAAGATGCAAGAACCTGAAGTCTATTTTTTCTTGTTAGCATTTCTAAGTCTTTCTTAAAAGATCTGACAGAAATTCTAGTAAAGAGCCAAAACTTTTACTCGAAGTCAAATATTTTAGTCGAAGCCAAATATTTTAGTCGAAGCCAAAACTTTTAGTCGAAGTCAAATATTTTAGTCGAAGCCAAATGTTTTAGTCGAAGCCAAAACTTTTAGTCGAAGTCAAATGTTTTAGTCGAAGTCAAAATGTTTGAGTCGAAGTCAAATGTTTTAGTCGCAGCCAAAACTTTTAGTCAAAGTCAAATGTTTTAGTCGAAGTCAAATGTTTTAGTCGGAGTCAAAATGTTTTAGTCGAAATCAAAACTTTTAGTCGAAGCCAAATCTTTTAGTCGAAGCAAAACTTTTAGTTGACTTATTCTCTTGTTTTAGTCGAATCCTTTTTTTTTGGCTTTCCCTTCCTAACGGTTCACTTCTGTTACTTGTATAAAAAGGGGTCCTCGAGAGCATTTTACATCTCTCTCTCACGAATTATTTCTCTCTTAAAAAAAACTCTCTCATCTTGATCTTTTATTCTCATCTATTCTTTAATGAGTGAGTTCACCTTTGGGATAGTTCATTGTAAGCTTCTTGGTTTGGTTTTTGAAAGAATATAGATCTTCCCACCTAAGAAGGCTTAGTCTTAGTTTTCATCGTAACATTTGCTCAAGAAGGAGCTTGTTTGTTGTATTCAAATTGTAAATCTCTTTTCATTTGTAAACTGTTGGAAACCTTGGAAGAGTTTTGAAAATTGTACTGCGGTTTGAGCTAACACCCGAAGCTAGTTGGATTAGTGAAAGGCTTGAGTAGATCTCCCTTGCGTGGAGTGCTCGAGGACTGGACGTAGGCTGGTGGGGCCGAACCAGTATAAATCTCTGTATTAAATTTATTACTGTTATATATGTCATTACTGTGTAATCTCATTCTTTAATTTATACTCAAAGCTGTAAAACACCTATTCACCCCCTCTAGGTGTATTTAGGGACCTACATAAATGTCCCCTCGAGGGGTAACCTCTCATTTGGAGGGTGTTTATTTTGTGCAAGTGTATGTTCTTTAGCTCGAGCCGACCACATCATGCTTGCGTTTTACTTTGTCACGAACTCTTATCATTAACTAAAAGCTGGCAAAGAAGCCTCGCACTCACTCTTGGCTAGGTTTTGAATTGACAAAGCATGGTGGGGGATGAAGTCCCACATAGTCTTTGCCGTTTCACAGGTTAGAACTGTAGCTAAACCGTTTGGATAGAACTCGAGCTCTATCCGATCATCCTTGAAGGTGCTCTCCCCTAGAGGGACCTCCCTAGAGGGCTAGTGGAACGTAGAGTTCTGGTAAGTGCCGTCGAGGGCGGATGGAGCACGAAGCTCATACAAATACCCTCGAGGGTTTGACGAAACTTAAGAGTTCTCGTCGTGGATGCCCTTGGGGGCGGATGGAGCTCAAGGTTCATGAAAAATACCCTCGGGGGTTTGACGGAACTTAAGAGTTCGCGTCTTACACGCCCTTGGGGGTGGATGAAGCGTCAAGCTCATGAAAATACCCTCGAGGGTTTTGGTCGAAGCAACAAGTACTTTGTTGTCACTGTGTTCAATAAGAAGGCATGGGGCATTGAGCCCGTAATATGGCCGCTGCTATGAAGCCCCCCTGTCTGAGAGGGCACAAGGCATTAGGTCTGTAATATTACTAATATCATAAGATATGAAACCACCCGCCTTTGAGAAGGCGTGGATATATAAGGACGGCTTTTCTGCCTATATGTAGGGTCCGGTCTTAAGAAGACCTGAGAGAACAATATATAAGACCATAATCCACCTACTCGACTGTACGAGCATATAGAGCTAGAGAACACGGAGTTCGTTCTGAGTAAGCTGTCACTGATGATCATTATAGATAAAGATGCTAAGTCTGTCAACATATTAATGATGCCTTTTAGCAGAGGCTGACGATGTGCTCTGATTCGCTGATTGAGGTCATTGTGTGACCGAATATCACCAGACAATTATTAATGTCGAGTCGGTAGGATGTGGCAGCAGAAACCCTAGATGTGACTTCAAGTCGCAGGCTGCTATGAACTTGTTCCTTGCTTATGAAGCGGTTTATACGTCACTGTTGATGCTCGTGAGCGCAATTTAAGCCCTTGCAACAAGAAAAATATGTGACTGAAAAGACGGCCTATGAATTAATAAAGCATATAAAAATGTAACTATATTTTTAACACAGAAATAAGAGCGGTGTTTAGACACCATGGCCCTATTAAGGCCTTGTCGGTTAGCCGACAAGTTATGCTGCACTGCGTGTCACATGTGAGCTTAAAAATTCATGGCAGTCGGTAAGACACGACATGTAATAGACTCGCATCAATTGATGCGACTGGACAATGCCAAACCACAAATTAGATAGGTCTAGATAATATAGAAGCGCGTACAAGAAGCAACCTTCGAAAGGCTTGCTAACGCCTAAAACTATAGTCACTTTATTTTTTAGCGACAAATGTGTGATAAAACATATGCCGTTATTAAAGAGTTTATGCGGCATATTTTAAATAAAAAGACACTCTGCGGGTCTTAAGTTTAATTAGACCATCTTCTTAGGTTAAAAGTTTGATGCTTTTATAAAATGAGTGGCCTAAATTAAATAAATGGACCTTTTGGGTCTAAATGTAAACATGCACTTTTATGGGGGTCAATGTCGAATTACTCTAAAAAGAGGGATTTCACCTGACTTGGATGAGGTTACCCCTTCTTTCAATTGACAGAAGTGCAGGGAGCTGGTGGCCAGGCGATGCCATCATCATTTTCTCGTGGTGGACGGCGTGACGTCGGGGAAGGTGGCCAGCGGGATGGGAGGCAACAGTGCAGCCCGTCTGAGAAGACGGTGTAAATAAGCACAAAGGTACCAATGATTTCAGTACCAAGGCTATCACCCTTCGACTATAGCCATGGTTGACCGAGTTGGCTTCACCACCAAGAATTTTGTATTGGCTCTTCTCGAACCCCTTGACTACACCAGCACCACAGATTGCACCAAGGCACTTTTTGGATCTGCTGTTTTGTCCATCTACTGAAGAGAGAAAGTTTCCTGGAGAGTTGAGACAGATTTGACCACCGCAGTGTGGCGGCGGTGCTATGGTGAGGTGCGACAATAGATCCAGTAGTTGCTGTTGGCGGCGACGTCGGGGACTTTGGCCGGCGCAACAACTTGATGCCAGGGAATTGGCCAGTGAAGTGGCGTCGTCGTCGTTGATTACGGTGGAGCAGATCTAAACAATATCGCCAATTGCATGTGCCTGGTAAGGACTGCAGTGGCGGCACTGCTTCCCCCGGCGTTAAAGTCTTAGCTAGCGCAATGTTGACGAAGCGACACTGGTGGCGGCGCTACGGTTTTGACCCACGGTCGTCGGTGTCTCTTAGCTTCTTCGTCTTTGTTTCCCCCTTTTTTTGGGTTTGGTTGTTGTTTTCCGATGTGTGGCTGTTTCGGCAGCTTAGCGACGACGGCGGTGGATTTGTGATGAAGGACTGTTTCTCTGTCACCATCGCGGGTCTTCTGCGATAAATCGGTGGCGATGGCACGACGTCGTGGCGCGATGTCAGGGTGCTTGGCAATTGGCAGTGGTGCCATTGTTGTAGGTTGCCGTGGAGTTGATCCAAAGAACGGCGGCGAGGTGGTGCCATCAAAGAAGGGGAGGCCCATGGTGGTGGGTAGCCTGATTATGCGCGACATCGTCGGTAAGGTTTCGACCTATGGTGCGACGGCGTTGTGGTATGCTTCTTCATGGTTCTCTTTTTTATGGAGATGCCGTGCCATTGGTGGCTCTGTCATATGGCTGCCGGCGGCACTTTGCTGTAATACCTCTGTCGGAATTATGAACTCTCTTTGAACAATGTTTTTATTTTCTTTTTACCTTTGACGATAATTCAATCTTGGAGAGCCGTGGTTCAGACGCGACACCTCCGGACGTGTAGGATATGAGTGTTGAATTTTCTTGGGTTAAACGGTTAGGCTGGCAGGTCTCACAGATGACCCCAATCTATTGCTGCTAAAAATATGTTTCGCGTACATTGCGGAACCCGAGCCTGGACCGATGACCTGTAAGACAAATCGGTGTCTGGACCGAGCGCTAAAAAGTCAATTTCGAGAAAAATACCTATCGGTCTCAGAATGGCCCAAAATTTTAGAACATGAATCATATCAGCAAAATAAGATTTTTCTAAAATTTTAGATCAAAATAGCTTGGTTTGCTATACTAAATAATTTGATAAATTTCTTTAATTGCTAACCCAAATTAGCGCCCTTCGTGAACACCTAAAATTCTCAAAAAATTTCAAAGTGTAGGTCTCGTCAAAATTTAGGGGTTATTGTTTTATACTTTGTCTAATTATTGGACCTAACGATTTATAAAAATTCATGAAAAACTGCCTAAATAAATTTTCACTTTTAGCAACAATTACAACTACTATTCAAATCAACACACCTCTCATTTCATCTTTTGCACACACGCTGCACCTTCTTCCTTCAGTCATGACACACACTTCTCATACACACACATTTACACGCCTAACACCCACTTAAATACCTTCCAAACACTCCTAATACACGTGAATTAATTACTAACATACATATTTCATTACATAAATACACATATAAATCCACATCCTCACGGCCGTAACACACCTTCAACCCATTTGCATATATTTCAGCTATACCCCTTCTTTCTTACCCCCTAGTAGCCTGCAAGGCATCACCAACAATCCCCAGATGAATTTTTTTCCACTAACCACAACCTTAATCCCCTAACCGAAAGGTGCAAATTCCAGCAAGTACCTCCCTTCGCAACCATGTTGATGGCTTCCCTGGCACTCCACATTACGAAACACACATAAAAATACCAGCACACACTAGGGTGTGCAAACTAGAGGTTTGGGTGGGTCTACCGTTTATATTGGTCTGAATCTTTCTCTTTTTTTCCTGTTTTTCTTCCCCCTCCACTCCCCTGTTCTTCCTTTCTCTGTTTGTTCTTCTCCCTTTTTTTTTTCTTTTGTTCTCTTAGCTTCTCTTTTACTGCTCTCTCTCTTTCTCTCTTCTTCCCCCCCCCCCCCCCCTTTTTTTATCATTCGAGGCTCCCTTATCCCCCAAGAACCCTTATTAAAATTTTTAATTTAGCTTACTCATCTAAGCTAGTAGGAGGTGGCAAGCTAAAAAAAATGGCTTCTAAATATTTTTTATAAAATTACTAAATGGCCCTCCAAATTTTTCATATTTATGAAAATGGCCAGGAAGTTTTAAAAAATTTATTTTTGTCCAAAAATTCTTTTAAGCTCTGATACTCTACTAACACCCGAGCATTGCTTAAAATTATTGCCCGTCTATTTTTCAGAACACCGATGGTTATTTCAACTCGCTCTCAAAGTTTGGGATATTAAATAGACTTTGTCAACAATTTGGCTTTAAGCAATATAAGTCTTCGATGTATAATGCTTTGGCCAATGGTCTTGCTGAAGCCTTTAACAAAACCCTTTGTAACTTATTGAAGAAAGTGGTTGCAAAATCAAAAAAGGGATTGGCACCAAAAGGTAGGTGAAGCTCTCTGGGCATATCGTAATACACATTGCACTCGTACTCAAGCCACCCCATATGCACTTGTGTACGGTGTTGAAGTAGTTCTCTCGCTTGAGCGTCAAATTCCTACCCTAAGAGTTGTGATTCAAAAAGGGCTGACCAATGAAGATAACGCCTGCTTGAGACTTACAGAGTTGGAAGTTCTTGATAAGAAAAGGTTATAAGCACATCAATCTCTAGAATGCTACCAAGCTCACACAACAAAAGCTTTTAACAAGAAAGTTCGACTTTGTTCCTTTCAAGTAAGAGATCTGGTGCTTGTTGTACGAAGACCAATCATCACTTCTCATAAAACCAGAAGCAAGTTTACTTCAAAATGAGATGGACCGGATTTAGATCCCTTGCTGTAACCCACGGCTCTCTCTTACAGATTGAACATAGCACCCCTGCTGTAACCATGGGTTACAGCAGGGGATCCAAATCCGGATGGACCATATGTTGTACAAGAAGTCTATACAAACGGAGCTTATAAGTTGACTGCCAAAGACGGTTTAAGAACTGGCCCTATAAATGGAAAGTTCTTGAAACGTTACTATGCTTGAAGCATGTTTTGCTGCCACTCCTGCTCCGCTGCATGTGCAAACACAAACTAAAAAAAAAACTTCCCTTTGAACTACGTTTGACTTGATCCCTTTAGGGTACGTAGGAAATTTAGACCTAAATTCTAAGTTCAGTCACTAACCAAAAAAAAATCTTCACATTGAACTATGTTTGAGTTGATCCCTTCGGGGTACATGAGCAACTTAGACCTAAATTTTAAGTTCAATCATAATTATAAAAAAAAGTCTTTTTGGTGTTAAAATCTAGTATTTGAAAATAATACTACTTTAATTCTCATTCAAACTAAGGCAACTTAAGGTCTGATTACATAATATAAAAGGAAAGGGGCTTCTAAGCATGACATTGAATCAGACAACGAGGTTGAATTCTTCTAGATCCCTTCTACTATCTTTAAGAAGCGCTTTCATCTTCTCCAAAGTTGTTGTGTCTTCGTCATTCAATGGAGAGATGTTTTCAAGCAAAGTGATTTCATCTCTTATTTGGGAAATTTCCACGTCCAGCTTCGATAGATCTTCTTCAGCTTGCTTAAGCAACGCCTTTCCTGCTTCCTTCTGCTCGTCTGGCTCTCGAAGTTACTTTATCAGTTCATAGTGCTTCTCGTTAATCCTTGACAGTTGTGTTTTGCAAGAAATGACACGTTCTTTTTTCTTGCTAGATTTTGTCTTTGCCTCGGCAAGGCAATGAGAGGCATTTGAGTGCTTCTCCTTGGATGCATCTCGGGAAGAGCTTATGGCCTCATAGCTAGCAACATTACACAAAAAATGAACTCATAAGCTTTTCCAAAGCAGAAAGGTCAAATGCTTTGACATTAGCCATTTCCTTCAAAAGTGAGTCCACATCTTTCTTGACCGAGGCCATGCGCTCTAAGGGTACTCTAAAAAGCCTTTATTTTATTAAGTTCGACAACATGATGAGGTATTTCCGTTGATAATCTGAATCTTCGCCTCAAGTTAAAACTCGAAAACTAAAGGACTCGTACTCTGATGCACAACTGCTTGCAGAACAGATGGAGGCTTCATCCCTACAAGGACAGGCATAGCCTCACATGCAGAAAGGGACAGAGTAGCATCATGCGCTTGTTGCAATTTTTTTCCTTCACATCACCTCTTGCTCAAGGACTCATTATTACCGTATGATCAAGATTCTTGGCTATCAAACCAATCTTCAAAGAATATTTCTTCATCGTTGAAAGGAAGTCCTTGATCATCGAACTAGATGAAAATGAAAGAATATCTCAGAACGTAAGAACAATTTAAGTAAAACAATAAGGACTTTCACTAAATGAAGCTTACGTATGTACCTATCTTGCCGATTCTGGAAGAGATGATATCGGGATAAGGACGTTCTCAAAGAACACCTCTGGAGTCTAGTCAAATGTTTGGCTTTTCTTCTTTTTGGTCGGTCGCTTTCAGTGTTGATCACCATCACCTGTATTGCTTTCCCCGTCACTTGATGAACGAGCTCTTATCCCCTCTTTAATGTTACGAGAGCAATTAAAGTCTTTCATGATAACAGAGGAAAGCCGAGGAACTTTTATATGAGCATTCACAGTCGCATCTTTCGGTCTATTGGAACTTGGACGAGATAAAAAAAAATTCCTTTTCGTTCCTTGCTTGAACCTTTTTGACTTTATCCAAAGCAAAGTTCATAGTAGTTTTCTTCACTTTATCGGGATGTGGGACAGAGTTTAAGATCTTCTCTTTGCGTAAAGGCTTTGCGGAAGCACCTTGGGACGTGTTAGACTTTGGAACATTTAATGCCACATTCTTACTTGTTATGATGATTATCTTGGTAGGTTTTGACTCATCTTCAAGTCGCTTTGACCACCATGCGGCATAAGCTTTCATGGTGAGACATGCCTTGGTCGCCAGATGACATGGAATGATGACTTGGGACCCGCTGGAGAGATGAGTGCATTATTGCCAGAGTTCAACACTCCATCTAATGAGGTTGCATGTAGCTTTTTCTTTAGTCCACCTAGGATGTCTTGGCAGAAACCGAATTGGTAGCTAATCTTGTGAGGACTGTAAGGTTCAATGATGTACTCACAGCCGCATCAAAAGGGTTAAGTAGCTCGAATGTATGCTGACGAAGTAGTCACTCCAAGATGATGATAGGTTTCCATCGTCTATTAGAATGAATCGTTGTTGCTTGTACTAGCTCAAAGCAACAAATGTAGATGTGTTAACTTTCTGGAGCAAATTTCGAGCGCGTGAAATATCAAAGCTTTTTGCCATCCTCTCACTAGAAATCTTAGTCATACGAGCACCACAATGAATATGATCAGACGAGAAGTAAGTGTCGAAGTAATTTCCTATCCACCCATAGACATAATGAATAGGGAATTTTTGCTTCACACTTCTTTATTTGAGAAGAACAAGTAAGCTCCCTTAGGCCATTGTAGATGCAGGCGAGCACTGGTACAACTAAGAGAATATGCTTCCACAAGCCATCATGCTCGCCACCTTGAAGACACTGGGATAAATGTGATTAAACTCTCTGCCGGGTAAAACAAACTTACAAAGCTAACATGATAAAAATGCTGCCAAGTAAGTTTCATCAGTCGAGTCGCTGTTGACACCTAACTCCTCAAACAAATGAAACTGCTCTTTTCTCCATGAAAAGATATGATTGACGGCACCGTATGGGTTATGTCGACATATTAGTTTACTAGCCCTTTTCTTTGACATCCTCGCTGAAGGTTCGCTGTATCGAATGGGACCTCTAAACCAAAACTATACCCATTCGAGAAAAGTCACATGTTGATCTCCCTTATTTTTGCAGTTAAGTTCGTGAAAGCCCATGAACAGATACTTGTAACTGGGAGGCAGGAGAAGTTTTCCATCTTGGTTGAGATCAGTCAATTCTTTAGCTGATGGAACAACTTCGTCGTAGAGAAGTCCGTGAATATGAGATCATTCATAAATCCCAAAGAGAAATAGAGATCTCTCCGAGTGAAGTGTGTAGCGTGTTTGAAGAAGAGCACCACAATTCACAGAATGCTTGGAGGATGTACTTGTCTCTATCATGTGTGAATAATGAGCCGTACACAGGATTATAGATCCCTGCTTCATCAAATAGAGTCTTATTTCTCGCAAGCGCGTCTTCGAGCTATTCCCAGTACCCTTTGATATAAGTATGTTCGCCAAAATTAGAAGAAGGGATTTTCCAATGGCTTGCCCATATTCAAGATTATGTCGAAGTAGCCGAAAGTTAGGCGAAAGTGTCTCCATGGCATGAGAAGTTGCTTCTACAGAATCGTGGATAGATGACTGTAGTAATAAAACATCCGAACTGGAGCTGTAGTCGGAGACTTTCACGCGATTGATCACGACTGTAGTTGATTCAACACACCGGTCTGTCAAATGAGGCGGGTCAAAATGAAGAGAGAAGAAGAAAGCGGAACAAAGAAGGAAGAAAAAGGGTCCAGGAGAAGAAACAAAAGGAGAAGAGAGCAGCATGAAGAAAAGTCAAAAGAAGAGAGAGAGAGAGAGAGAGAGGGCGTTCAGCCCAGGGAAAAAAAAAGCAAGTCTCTGAAGCAAAATGGAGCAGAAGAGAAAGGTGAGGGAGCGAGGACGGCACCGTGTAACCTCGCCGCCGATCTTTTACCGCTACCGGCGAGATCCACAGCCAGTCGTGGGTCGCTCTCTTTCTCTTTATCTAACCGCCACTGCCTCCCCTCAACGTTGCGCATCGCCGCCGCGCAGCTGCTATTTCAGCCCGCTAAATCCACGGCCAGCCGTGGATCATTCTCTCTATGTGTCCGCCGGTCAACCGGCTTCTCCGACCACCAGATCCGGCGCCACTCGTCAGTCGCAAATCACCCATCGCTGCCGCTATCAACGCGTTCCGAATTATTGAGCTGCCGCCGTTCAACAAGAAAAAAAAATACACGTCTACACTTTTGTATATTCTTCATCGATTAGATTTGTGCAAATTCATTTTCTTTGAGAAGTTTGGTCGCGAATTGCGTTTGTGCTTGTAAGCATACTGTGAGTTGTCAACGGTGAATATGGCGACGGCATGCCACAGGACAATCTTATTTACCTGTGTAATTTCTTTTTTAAAATCCTAATTATTTCAATGAGGAACACACGATATGAAATAATTTTTTTTTGAAAACATATAAAATCTTTATTATGAAGTAAAATATTAAAAGATATTTTTGTTTTAAATCATATTTTCTTCTTTCAAAATCTCACTTTGAAATCGCGATTTTTAAAGTTTAAAACAGAATAATTAAATTTTAAAAACAAGGACAGACTTATTTTACTTCCTTTACCCCATTGGTGATGTCATCATAGCACGTAAAACCTTTGTTGGCTTGAATATTTATTCTCTTTTCTAGATTACAGCAAGATGTTAGAATTTACAAAGAAGGGAACTCTTATAGTCGATACCGACAATTCTACTTAAAACAAAAAGGAGACAAAAATCAAGCCATAAGTTAACATGCCGCCGAACACAATTTTTGAGAACCTTTTAACTACCGCCACACACAAATCAAAAACCTCTGTCAGAGATTATTTTTCTCAAACTGATTGAGCACATTTAGGACACCGCAAAATGTGCCACATGTCCGAAGATCTCTACCATTGGTAACACACCAACGCACCACTCTCCAGCCTCTCAGTTCCCATATCCATCCATATACTGGCTCTTTATCCCACCACCACCGTCCCCATCACAAATTCTTGATACTTGGTAGCTGCTTCACCCCATTAGCAAAAATCCCTCACAGAAAGCAAACACCATTTGCCGCTCTTCATCTTTCAAGAAAATCCCAAGAAAAGTGGTGTTTTGCGTACAACTATGGCCTCATCCATGTTTTGCAGCTCAATAAACCCATCAGCCGCCTTTTTATCAAGAACCCAGTTCCCTGTTCCAATCTCCAAAGACTATCCAATAGATTTCTTCCAAAGCAAGGACATTTACAGAGGTAAAGAAAGTGGGTACGCTAGAAGAATGGCAACCGTCAAGGCTTCAGTGGCCGAGGCGACGCCAGTTTCAACGGCGAACGGAGTTGACCGGAGTTCTGCGCCGGCGGGGAAGAATTTAAAGATACTTGTGGCCGGAGGTGGAATTGGGGGGCTGGTTTTCGCTTTGGCAGCTAAGAGGAAGGGGTTCCAGGTGATGGTGTTTGAGAGGGATTTGAGTGCTATCAGAGGGGAAGGGCAGTACAGGGGACCAATTCAGATACAGAGTAACGCGTTGGCTGCTTTGGAAGCCATTGATTTGGATGTGGCTGAGGAGGTTATGAAGGCTGGTTGCATCACTGGTCAACGCATTAATGGGTTGGTTGACGGTGTTTCTGGTACTTGGTAAGTTGCTCTACTTTTTATTTTGAACTAATTACTTTGGCTTCCCATGTGTGGGGTATATTTCTAACTGCGTTTCTGTGTGTTTTATCCTTCAAATGTCACCTTCAATTTTCATGTGTGTGTGTGTGTGTGTGTGTGTAAGGTGGCATCTGAGTTAGATAATGTGTTTATATCTGTTTGATTGTTATACGCAGTCATCTGCGTTCTTTTTCTTATTATTTTCTTTATTGTGTAAAATATGATCTCTTTTTGGCATCTTTGGGATGCTGGTTATGTTGGGATGATTTAGAGACCTTGTCAACAGAATTTTGGGGACTTTTTTGGTAGCACTTGAACTTGCATGTTGCATACCATTCGATTTCCTTCCCTTCTTTCATGGGTTGATTTTGTGGGATTAGGAAGTTTGAGAATTTTTCTGAAAAGGTTGGTATAGACCATGTAAGCCTTACAAACCATGTCTGCATATGTAGGCAGTGGAAAATGCCAAAATGGGGTTTCTTCTTTTTTCATGGCAGAGCGAGAACTAAATAGCAAGTTCAAATATGTGTACTAGTGTTATCTTCAGAGAAACTAAGGCGATCGACCACCTTAAGTTCCTTGTACATCCGCAGCTGCTTCTTTTCATCATTGGAAGATCTGGGAAATATCCTTGTCCGCCATGGTAGATGGATGCAAAGAGGAAAATGCTTTCTTTGGACGTGCTTTTGCAAGGGAGTTTCCAAGAAAGATCATGTAGGTGCTATTGAAAGTGGAGAGTAGATTTCATCGAATGAAGGTTAATTGATTCCAACCTACGCGTGGTGCTACGGCTACTCCTTTGTTTTAAAATATTTTGAGCAAAAAAGGTAACGCTTTGTGGTTAGCCTGTTGCTGACTAGATTGGTGATCTGCTCGTGCGGCAGGCCTTTAGGCAGAAAAAAATTATTTTAGGAAGCTATGGGCACTTAGGTTATTCATGCTCAGCTGCAGCATGTCCACATTCTTGAAGTGAAGATTCATTCTGCATTAAATCCACTTTGTATACTTAACAGCCAGAGAGACAGGGTTCACTGATCAAGTAGAAGCAGAAAGGGAACATAAAATGAAAGGCCAACTAAATTGGAATTCATGTATGCCTCTATAGTCTATGTCCATATGAAAACTGGGAAGTTCAAGTCAAGCCTATACTTGGAATACAAACACTTCCAGAATCTGAACTTGTGGCATAGATGGATGCATGGTTCAAAAATTAACTGGTTGCTAGAATAGTGCGGCATTGAATTAAACATGAAACAAATCTTGAAGATCATGCTTTCAGAATAAAACTTATCCCTTTGATTAGCCAAGGAGGAGATTTGTTTATGATGGCAAGTTTTCCCAGATTTATATCTGAGTATTGCAGGTGACTTGTTTGTGGAATTCCTTTAAATGTGAATAAAAAGACGTGCTTCTTTTTCGGCCCTTTACCAGAAGAAGCAGGTTCTCTGAGAACTCATTTAAGTATGTAGTTGGTTATCAGGTACATCAAGTTTGATACATTTACTCCAGCAGCGGAACGGGGGCTTCCAGTCACAAGGGTTATTAGCCGCATGACTTTGCAAAGAATCTTGGCTGATGCCGTTGGGGAGGATATTATTATGAACGGCAGTAATGTAGTGAGCTTTGAGGATGATGGTGGTAAGGTAATATGAGGTGTCGAGCCTTCTAATTAAATTTTTAGATACACTAGCTTCAACCCTTCGAATTATTACATGCCCATTTGAAAAGGAAAAATTAGATAAAAGGATTTGAGGAAAGAATTGAACTGTTGTTTCAAAGAATTCAAATCAGAAGAAGAAAGTAATAATATAGTCTCTTTGATTAAGAACTGAAAATTTTATGAGCCACTTAAATTTGGTAGTAAAATGACTCGTGTCACACTAAGTGGAGAGCCACATGTCGCCATGAGAGCGTCTCTTGGGAAACCCCTTTTGGTTAGTTTCTGTCGGTTTGGCTACTATACTTTTACTGGTTTATGTTTTTTATATTCTTGGAGGTGGCTTTTTTGTCTGCTCTACTTCTGTGTTCCATGAATTCAGGTTACCGTGGTTCTTGAGAACGGTCAGAGATACGAAGGTGATCTTCTAGTTGGTGCTGATGGAATAAGGTCAAAGGTACTCTTCTCTCTCGTTGAGTAGTTATATATCTATATAGTGAAGAATATGGAAAGATGATAAACACGTCTTATGGTTGGGCCTGTTGGAATATGTAATGTTGACCTATGGACGCGTTGTCTGGACAAGTTGCCATAGTTTCCTGGTAATATAATGTATATTGGAAAAGTGAGTGTAGTGACAGGTAATTTATATTCGATGACCTTAAGTAACTCATCATGGAAATCATCATAATATTAAGAACCGACCGTTAGGTTACATGATTTACTCACATACAACATGCATATAAATTTTCGAGTCAGATTCCTCTTTATATAGTTTTCAATTTTATATAATATTGATTTGTGTGATGAGTAATTAAGGTCAACTTACTCGAGTTACCTAAGGTGTCACCTATATATATGTATTTGCCAATTTAGTCGAAATTCTCTGGCTAAGTTTATGGCATATACACACCAGATCTTGGGAAAATTGTGTCATTGCTAGACATTTTTCTAGTTCTTGTATTCAGGTTTCTTGGTAACACCTCAGGTTTGAATGCTTCAAATATGGTTTTCTTTTGAACAGGTAAGGACAAATTTGTTTGGACTGCAGGAAGCCACCTACTCAGGCTACACTTGTTATACTGGGATTGCTGATTTTGTGCCTCCTGATATTGAGTCTGTTGGGTACATTCTATTGCCAGTTTAATTGCAACACGTGTTTTATTTTTCCATATTTTTAAATGCAATGGAGGCTTATGAAAAACTTTTCTGTTGAAGGTACCGCGTATTTTTGGGGCACAAACAGTACTTTGTTTCTTCAGATGTGGGTGGAGGAAAGATGCAGTGGTATGCGTTTCACAAGGAACCAGCTGGTGGTGTTGATGGTCCCAGTGGTAGATATTCTTTAGATGCCTGTGCTCTGTATCTCCATGACGGGACTTGCACATGGAGAAGAAATTCGATTATTGTTAATTTCAATATGATTGAACTGATAGAACAATGGCAATAAAAATTAACTTCTAGTTACGAGAAATTCTAGATTGCTACTAAATCGCCAGCCAAAAAGAGATTTATATCTACTAAGTTATACAAAGGAATTAGGGGCTTGGCAAAGTCAAGATGATGGCAAGTTAATATAGAATTATAGTGTGAAGAACAAATGTGTGAATATAAGGCACATGGCAGGTGCACCTGTTGGCTGCCTGATCATGCATGATATAGTAGAGCAATGAAGGATTGGGATGAAAAACTATAAGCTTTGCCCCAACTTGAACTCTGGCCAGGCTCTTTCCTGCGTCCTCGAGTGCTAATTTACTTATCACTAAAATGTTTTCGTTACGAATCTATAGTTGGTCCATTGAAATTTCACGTACTTTCTTCTCTTTGACACGTGTTAATCTCATCTCTAAGTACGAGTGGTCGCATAATTATGTGTATGTATGCGGGCTATGTGGCTTTCTTCAGTTCACGATCCCCATGGTGTGTTTTCAGGTAAAAAGGAAAGGTTGCTTCACATATTTGGAGGGTGGTGTGACAATGTGATAGATTTATTGCTTGCCACGAATGAAGATGCAATACTTCGCCGTGACATATATGACCGTCCACCATCCTTCAATTGGGGTAAGGGTCATGTAACCTTGCTTGGGGACTCAATCCATGCTATGCAGCCAAATTTGGGTCAAGGGGGGTGCATGGCCATTGAGGTACACCTTTATTATCTTCTTTCCAACCTTACCTTCAAAGTAATTAACATTTTAGCAACATAATTGCTTGGTCCATAATTCTTAACATCACAGTTTCTGTGGGTCCCATGGAAAAACAAAACTACTACATAGCGTACTTTCCTAGATTGATGCTGATGAAGGACATGATCCCAGTGACGCGACAAAAGTCACCTATTATAGGGCTAACCTTTTTTGAGCTAATGATTTGGCAATACCAGGATAGCTATCAACTTGCAATGGAGGTTGATAAAGCTTGGAGCCAAAGCATTGAATCAGGAAGTCCTATTGATGTCATTTCTTCTCTAAGGAGGTATAAACAGTGTTTTGGTCCAATATGTAATTACTAATGCGCTTTATACATTCTATTTACTGAAGATAAAAGGCACTCAGAACTCTTAGAACATTCACGAACAGTCTGCTTAGGATGCCAAAGCATGTGTCATGTATGTGCAGGCAAAGGGAGATAGGTGCAGCCGTTCATGAGCATGTCTTTGGGAGGCCATTCCTAGTTTTGACCACTGTCACTAAGTACCTGCTCATTTTTTGCCCATTTGGAGGATTGTTTGAATAAGTTAGACATGGGCAAACAGCAAGTAAGAGGTACATATGTTGGCAAAAATAATTCTGTGGCACAACTGAAGATTTCTCCGTGATGCACCTAAGATGCGACACCGTCTTGCCTTCAAATACTAATAACTGAATTGCGCCAGCCCTTGTTCTTGCGATGACTTCGGCGTGGACTTGGAACCAGCTAGTAGTTCCTCACTAGCACCATTAATCTTCGCAGCTAGATCATTGATGTCCTTCTCTCTTTTCTCCCACTGCAGCAGAATCAACACCTTCACCATCCGTCTCTGAATCAGCCCAATCAGTTTCATACTGGGTTCTAGTCTCCTTCTCCTTCCCTCTAGATCGGCGAATAATGGTGTACCAATGCATCTATCTCTTTCAAAGCTCTTATTTCTCCAAATCATGGCTTGTGAAGCGGCAACTATGAACAAGAGTCCTCACAACATTAGTTGCAGATGAGAAGAATTGTCTGTCTGATTTACCGGCACAAAAAAAAAAAAGGTGAAAGGTCATTTTGCGAGAATATTAATTACCTGGAGGTGTTTTTGGGCAAATAGAGGGCATGTGCTTTGACTTGCACCCGTTGCGTGCTTTATGAAACATAATAATACGGGTACATTGTTCAATGTAGTGTGCACCATAGACAACCTATCTATCGTACTGCTTTTATGTCGTTTAAGGGCTTTTGGTGTCTCCATGTTAAGACTGCGGCTGTTTCATGGATTTGAATCAATGTTCTATGTTGCTGTACGCTCTGCTAAGTGACTTGCTATTCCGATCTTCTTGTGTCAGCTATGAGAGTTCTAGAAGACTCCGTGTTGCAGTTATTCATGGATTGGCAAGAATGGCTGCAATCATGGCTTCAACCTATAAGGCATATTTGGGTGTTGGACTAGGTCCACTGTCGGTAAGAATTTGTGACAATTATATGACACACAAATGAATTAGTAAAAACTAATGTTGGTACAGGGCTCAGCATGCATTTCATCACCTCTTATTTCTTCTTTTGCAGTTTTTGACGCAGTTTAGGATACCTCATCCTGGAAGAGTTGGTGGGAGATTTTTCATAGACATTGGAATGCCACTAATGCTAAGTTGGGTACTAGGCGGAAATGAGTAAGATTTGATAAGCCTTTTGCACGACTTTCTTCAGTTCAGAATGACATACCCTTAGAGCCTATACTGTGACATGAATCTTAAGCAGTAAAGCAGCATTTGGAAATTTGTTGTGATTTCATTATAACAATTAGCACTACATTTCTTTAAGATGGTAAATTGCTACCTCACCCAGTCCAGCAGGTGATTCACTTTTTTCTTTCCTTTGATATGTGCAGTATGGAATAATAACATGCTACACTATTTTTCCGCTTTAGAAGAGCTCATTGAGGTGCTTCATCTACTTAATTATCTACAAATTTTCTTCCCCAAAATCAATGCTGAAAACTATCTCATTCCACTTTACAACACACCACATTTTTCATCTCTGATGAGATGATCTCAGCTTCTAGTATCTCTGTCATTTAAAAGACAAGCTCCAAGCATATAGTTCCGTTTGTACCAAGACACTTCTGGGTCCAGATTTGAGGTCTTGTAAAAGTGGTTTCACAGCTTCCAAAAAATAAAAATTCTACTTTTTTCTTGGTCGATTTCTTTGTAAAAAAATGTGTTCTTAAAATTCCTACATCCCTCATTAGTTATTTCTATTTGCCTTTTGCAGCTCAAAGCTTGAAGGACGATCACTTCAATGCAGACTGTCTGACAAAGTATGTTGCGAGAAAATATGAACTTGGTAATACGTATCCAGAGATTGTATGCTGTAGCTTTGCTTTTGGTATGACCAACACTGTAAAATCAGAATTTTCTTTTTTGAAAGAGCTAATATGTGAGCAATTAATCAAGGCAAACAATGACTTAAGAAGATGGTTTGAAGATGATGATGCTTTAGAGCGTGCCATTAATGGAGAGTGAGTTCAACATGCCCAAAATATTTGGATTCCATTACTAGCACATTTAGTTGTCATGCACTTATGCTTGTCACTAGACTGATGTCTGTCACTTGTCTGGTAGGTGGTTTCTACTTCCGTATGGGAATAAGGAAGCTGCATCAGAACCTATATTCTTAAGCAGGGATGAGAAGAAACCTTGCATTGTTGGGTATGGTTTTAGTTCTGAATTCTTGTTCGGGTTCCTATATATGTTTCTCATGTTGTGTAAAGCACATGGTTTTCTTGCTGTTTATGCGGTATCCATTTGTTCCAGGGCAAACATTAAGATTATATAAAAGAAGATTTTGCTTCTTGCAGAGCATGTAGAAAGATCCCACTCCTCATGAAATGGACCTTTAGGAAGTAGCTAGAGCTCTTAAATTGTAACAAAGCAATCGGAAGAAATGGACCAATTTGTTACTATGTTGCAGATACAGAAACAAATACAAAAATGTGACTTTTTTGGGTGATTGCAGGAGTGTATCACACACGAGTATTCCTGGAATATCTGTCGTCATACCTTCAGGCCAGGTGATAATCAGTTGCTTAGTTTTCCTGAATAACTTTCTTTGCCTGAAATATTCCTGCTTTCTCGGTCGATAACTAATAAGAATTCCTTATTACAGGTTTCAAAATTGCATGCTCGAATAAACTGCAAAGAAGGTGCCTTTTTCCTAACTGATTTACGGAGTGAACATGGTACCTGGATCACGGAGTAAGTATCAAGAAGCTAACGCGCGAGTGCACGTGCATGCATGTACACACGCACACGTTTGATTTGTATTTTTCTTTTCATGAAGAGTTTCTGAAGTTCCGGTATGTTTACATCCACAGTATCGAGGGCAAGCGCTATCGGGTGCCTCCGAACTTTCCTGCTCGATTTCGTCTATCAGATGTCATTGAGTTTGGTTCTGATAGGAAGGTAATATAATTGTATTTCCCAGCTGCCCGAACCACATGCTTAAGTTATAGTATGGTTTGCCATGGACAGGATAGTGCATATACCTAAAGGCTGTGTTTGGCGATAAGGATAAAGGCTCGGGATAGGATAAAAACAATCCTATCCGGCGTTTGGCTGCACACTTAAAGGCCGGATAAGTTATCCCTCGGACTTGTTTTATCCCATTGGAGTGGGATAATTCTGTACGCCGGGGGGGGGGGGGGGGGGGTTATAAAATTAATACTGTCGAGATTGGATTAAAAAAATATGAGACCCACCATTTTCTTCTTCTTTCCCGTCACCACCACTGCCACGGCTGCCGTCTCCACCCACCGCCGGCAGCTTCCTCCCCATGCTCCGTCATGGCCGGACGTCCGCCAGCCTCACGGCCTCTCAGCCTTCTTTTCCGTCCACTGTCTCATCCTCCCTCTCAACCCATCTTCTTCGTCTACCGCCGTCTTCTCCACCGGTTGCTTTAGATCTCCGCCGTCTTTTCCACGGGTTCCTTCACTCTCACTGCCTCTCCGCCGTCTTCTTCATCCACCGCCTCATCCTCCCCCTCAACCCATCTCCTCCGTCCACCGCCGGTTGCTTCAGATCTCCGCTGTCTTCTCCACCGGTTGCTTCAAATCTCACGCCCTCTCCGCCGGTCTCCACCAGTTGCCAGAAAATTTGTGTGTGTGTGTGTATATATATATAGGGCTAATTACACCCATGTCCCTGAGGTTAGGGGGTAATTACAGTTAAGGACACAGTTTCAAAATGTAACACTTATGTCCGTTGACGAACGGAATACAAAAATACTTAACGGTTCTGACAAAAAGACCAAGTTGCCCCTAAATAAAAGTTGAAATCCTGATTTGCCCCTGGGACCACCCGCCAACCCCCTCCCCCTTCCCCCCAACCCCATTCCCGCACCACCCCTTCGCATATGCCTCCCTGTCGTCTGTGCCTCCCCCTTTCCCTTCCCTTTCCACTTCTCCAAACTTTATCACCAGATCTGCCGCCCACTCCCTCACCCCACGCCGCCGGCAGCCCAAGCCCCCTCCCTCGCCCTACGCCGCCTGCAGCCCAGCCCCGTCCCTCGACCCATGTCGTCGGTAACCCAAGCCCCACCTCGCCGCCGCTGCAACAGATCTCCCCACTGAGCAAGCCGCAGCATCGGGAGCCCCCTCTCCCCTCCGTCGTCACCCTCAACTGTATCGAGGACACCACCTTGAATGTCCTCCTCCGCTCGATCGCCTTCGTCGTTGGTCTGCCGGATCTTTCGGGAATCGGACGGATCCGGCTCCTCGTCGATCTCCACCGACAGATTGGTTGTGGTCGTCGTCGTTAGCCATTGATTAAGGCGGCGAGTTGGATTTGTTGGGTCACCGATTGAGGTGGAGAAGGGGAAGTGGGATGGGGGAAGAAGATAGGAGAAAATGGCTGCCAGCGGGGAAGGGACGGCGGGGAAGGGAATTGCCGGCGGTGAAGTAATGGCATTTAAAAAACCCTAATTTGAACAAATGAAACCCTAATTTGAAAAATGAAACCCTAATTTGAACAAAGTAACCCTAATTTGAAAAATTAGGGCCTTGAAACCTGAATTTGCAAATTAGGGTTTCAACAAAACCCTAATTTGCAAATTAGGGTTTCAAAACCCTAATTTTAATTTTTTTTTAAAATATTCAGTATATACAGTATAAGGGGCAGTATCGTCATTTTAAAAATACGTATTGAAGACATCATAAAAAAAATACACTTTTTGGACGGAACCCTGACGGATGGACACGGGTGATACATTTGAAACACTTTTGGTCACGAAATGTTACATTTTGAAACTGTGTCCTTAACTGTAATTACCCCCTAACCTCAGGGACATAGGTGTAATTAGCCCATATATATATTGTACATTTTGTAAATTGCTTATCCAGCTTATAATCCGGACTCGTTCCAGACGCTGCACAGGATTTGTTGTTTCTCCGGCCCTATCCGCCCTTATCCTATCCTATCTTGAACCCTTGTCCGTGTCGCCAAACACAGCCAAAGGGTCGGATGCATACGGGTAACTTAGAAGAAAGTTTGGGGTCAATTTGCAAGTTTTAGAAAATTGTATCCTTCCGGAATTCCAAAGTATTAACAATATTATTTGTCGCGTATTGGATAGTGCATATACCTAGGTCTGGAAGCACATGTGCAACTTAAAAGAAAATTTCTGGTCAATGAGCAAGTTTTAGAAAATTGTATCGTTTATTATGGATAGTGGTCTTACACACCTACGATATGAAGTGTCCAGGCGCAAACCCCCCCCCCCCCCACCAACCCAACGCAACATAACACACACATGCAAACATCTTCTACTTTTATCTGGTTGCAGCGAGGAGTTTGTCTTGATACTCTTAAGAGTCCAAATGTGGAGCGGATTATTTTCCCATTTTGACCTTTTATTTAGTCATGTATGCAAAACTACGATCCTTTATAAAGTGCATAACTTACTGCTGCCTTTCCTTGTTAAGGTTTATGGGGATCACCCTCTTTTGCTGTTTAGATTCTTTTTCTTATTTTGTTTTTTTGTCTGGCAAAAATTAGTACACGCATTTCCAGTATATCTTCCCATGAATTTCCTGTGCTAATCTACTTATCAAAAGAGGAAAAAAAAGATCCTCTTCTGAATTTGATACTTTATTTAATAGTCTACATTTACATAAGGAACTTGCTGTTTCCTCATTTATTTGTTTGGTCCTGTTGATAGTTCTGGTCTTCTATAAACTTTACTACTACGTACAATGCAAGCATCTTGGTAAGAGTGGCGGTTACGATTCTTCTAATTTTCTTGCCTTTCCTTGTGACGGTTTATGGGATCACTCTCTTTTGCTGTTTAGATTCTTTTTCTTATTTTTTTTTCTGACAAAAATTAGTACACGCATTTCCAGTATATCTTCCCATGAGGTTCCTGTGCTCAATCTACTGATCAAAAGGGGAAAAAAAAGATCCTCTTCTGAATTTGATACTTCATTTAATAGTCTACATTTACATAAGGAACTTGCTGTTTCCTTATTTATTCGTTTGGTCCTGTTGATAGTTCTGGTCTTCTATAAACTTTACTACTACGTACAATGCAAACACCTGGGTAAGAGTGACGGTTACGATTCTTCTAATTTTCTTACCCAACTGGTAACATGGCAAATTTTCATTGTCTATCAAGTTTTTCATTTGTTTTTGAAGTAAATGGGTGCTCTATGTTATGTAGTAGTCAAATTTGGCATATCAGTTCACGTAAAGTTACTATGCCACAAAACTAACATGTATGTGATGTCAGGTAGAGTTTATTATGCACTTGTGAGAAGACAATTACTCCGTGTTGGGTTATATTAGTTGCAGATGCGTTATAAGCTTGTTACGTCAAATGTTGAGATTATCCATCTTGCTTGTGATAGTAGCATTGTCATTTTTGTCGGAAAATTGTGCAGGCAACATTTCGTGTAAAGGTGATGAAAGTTCCGCAGAAAGTTGAAGAGAAGGAAGAAGGGAATGAAGTTCTTCAAGCAGTGTGACCTTAAATCAAGTATATGTTTTGTACAGCTTTTACCTGGGGGCTGGACTAGCTGTGTCGAGCTGCTGTTTTGTACAATGTTAGAGCAACAGCAAGAAAGTAGGATCAAAGTAGAGAGTATCACACAAGAGATGGCCTAGGAACCCAGTGTAAGCAAGGGCTTTCTATGGATGCTGAAGCGTATAGATGTATATTTATTTGAATTTAACGAACCAAAATTTTGTGAAAATCGCTTTGTTCCTGATAAATCCAGTCACCTTCCATGATCTTTGTTTTGTCAACTTTTAACTGTTCTCCATCACCATATATCAGCTGAAACATTGAAGTCTTGGGGTTTATTGAGATGGATGTTTTTGAGTGAAAGGGTTCATAATAATCGTTTAGACTCCAAACCGCAAAACAATTTGGTTTTAACGGCCTCTCTAAAAATGAAGGACATATATCTGTGTGTGTGTCAAATAAACAGCGGTGATGCAATGTTTTTCTTAAACGAAAATTTTGAAAACAAAGAGAATTGGGGGCAAAATGGTTTTTGCTTTGCAAGGTTTTGTTGATTACGTGATTGAATCAACATTCATCTGTTAAATTAAAACAATCAAACCGAAGTTAAAACGGTTCAGTTTCAGTAATTTGGATGAATCAGATGGATCGGTTTGGAGTGGTTGGCCTTCTTTGGGCCTATATATAGTCACTTTTAGACTTGTGGGCTTACTCATTTATTAATCCTTATTATTCAGCCTTTATATGAGTGGTCACTAGTTATTCGGACCACAAATTTAGAACAATAGTGTCAAACAAAATTAACTTTTAAATGAAAGCAAGAGTAGACAAACCAATCCATCTGATTCATCCAAATTGCTGAGGGTACAAGGTGTAGATAGTAAGTAGGTTTGGATCAAAGTTAAAATATGTTTAATGGGAGCTGATTCATTGATAGCGCTAGTAAAATAGGATAAGTTGAAAACACGATCTGGCCGTCCACGGGCGATCTGTGGACGGTCTAGATCCTTTTTTAAGTCCGTTCGCTACATTATGTAGCGGACAATAGGCAGTACTTTTTTTTTCCTCTTTTTGTCTCCTTGCTCTCATTAATTTTCTTGACATCTCTTTCTCTCTCACATCAATTTCTGACTCTCTCTCTCTCTTTTCTTTCACCACTTTTTTGTTTTCTCTCTCATCCTCCTCTCTCTCTCTTCTCCATCCTCAATTTAACCCAATTCCTTCGATGCTAGAGATAAGAAAAAGACCGAAAACCCAAGTCTTATCCTTGCAATGTGTATATATATATGCAGCTTATATGGGAACGTGGACAGAACGTGGAAGTGTTCCTTTGAAGCGAGGATTAGAAATAAAAAGGGACAAATGGAAACGGAACTCCATGAACGAACAAAGTAGCAAAACCTTTCATGGTGCTGAGTAGTATTCAGTTCATCTTCTCTTCATTCATTTGGTCGTTAATGGAGAAATTGCTATCCAAAATTGTTTTCTCTGTCAAACAATTGTGTTTCAGCACCATGAAAGGTTTTCCCAGTGAGGTGGAGCAATCTGTTGAACAATTTTAGCTTCAATCTTTGCAACATGCTCCTCCGTGAAAGGTTTTCCCTAAATAGTAGCAAAACAATTTTGTTTCCTTCATCTTCTCTTCAAAATTGTTTTCCCTGTCAAACAATTTTAGCTTCAATCTTTGCAACATGCTCCTCCGTAAACCCCGTCACAGATTTCTCCACCTCTCCAAAAAACCACCATTCTCTTCTCCCTCGACCTCCCCTCCAAATGCCGACTTTGTCCATAAGGCCATAGCCATCCTTAAATGCCACGACCTCGTACACCTCGACCATCTCTCTCACCAATTCACCCCTCAATCAATCCCCTTTTTTAGTCCTCCAGCTCCGGTATGACAAAACCTTTACCCTGAAATTCCTCAACTGGGTCAATTTCGATCACTGCCCTTTTTTGATCTCCACTGCAAGTGCATATACCTCCATGTCCTCACCAGGTTCAAGCTCCCATATAGGGAGAAAGAAGAAATGAGGGGAGAGGAGGATGAGAGCAAGGAGACAAAAAGAGAAAAAAAAAGTGCTGCCTAGTGTTCGTTACATAATGTAGCAGATGTAGTTGGAGGGTATTTTTGTCAAAAAATTATCCGCTACATAATGTAGCGGACAGACTTAAAAAAACGTAAAAAAAAAAAGAAGATCTGGACAGTCCACAGATCCCCCGTGGACGGCCAAATCGTATTTGCAACTTATCCAATTTTACTAGCGCTATCAACGGATCAACTCCTATGTTTAATTGGTGTATATGGAGATTTGTTGGGATTAGTTATAATTGGTTACAAATAACTCGCATGAAACCGACTAAACCGCATATTTGGTTCTTCAAAAATAAATCAAATTGTTGTTTTGTTCAATCGATTTGTGATTGGTCAAATTAAGCGGTTCGGTATTACCGATTGGATCTGTTTTAATAGACTTCCCTTCCTATCACCCCTTTTCACCTTTCGTCCCAATAGCTTTTAGAATTTTTTTCGCCGTTGTTGAGCAATTACATGTGTTATCATTCTGAATTTGCAATAGTTGGGATCTATTGCTTATCGCCTCAGCTCGATTTGGTTTCTTTGCTATTCTCTTGGTTGCCAGGAAGGATAGAGTTTCAATTGACAAAATATTATCCGTGTAGCAAGCAATAATTTCTACTTATTTCTCGATTATTCAAGACAATCTCTTGATGTAGGGTGCCGTAAGGGTTTTGTTGATGAACTTGCGAATGGGTCATTGTTTGTTTTGAATGCTATTGCAAAATATTGTCCTTTGGCACCTAAAAAACCTTCTTTGATACATGAAAATTTTAAAAAAAAATGGTTGTAATTAATATCGAGAAGTGTTACTTCCTAGTATATTTCATGATCCATTCGTCAAATACATTACATAAAATGGAAGCAAAAAGATAGAAGCAAAGAGTCCACCAACTACACTTTGACCGGTGTGCCATATGCTTCTCTTGAACACGTTCGTATAAATGTGTCGTAGTCTGTTTTGCCATGTAAACACACTGGTCACTCAAACTTAGAGCAAATAACTCCTTTAAATGACTAAATTGAATATTCTTGGAAACCCTGCAGCATGTGGACTCTAATCCTAATACAAAAAACACTTTGGGAACTCAATTCCTAAATGAAACCTGAACGCGGATACCCTAACGCAGAAGTCTTAAGGTAACTAGCGTTAGGCTTTTAGCGGCTGAAACATATCCTTGGCGGCTACCCTTTCTTGGTGGAGTCCACCATGTCTTTGCATCCACCTTCTCATGTGCAGGGCATCGTTCAATGAACTGCCGCATGAAGTTCAACCGTCAAAGAAGCTAAACGTGCATTATTATTTGTCTAACCAGTGGTTTACGTATGGCCCCATTGCGCGCAGTATCATGTGGTCACACAACTCCTAATACGGCCCAATATGTCAATCATTGACAAACTTGTGAAGACTTTGTAGAAACAGCGACAGATGCTGTAGTCCAAGATACCGTTCCTTAAATGACAAGGCCCGGTCACCATTCGAATACTGGCTCAGTTGTAGTCAGCACAGTATCACCAATAATCACTGTTGAATGTGTTTACAGGCCACAAGAAATGTGAAAACAACTCTCTCAAAAGAGAAGTAAAAACCAGCGTGGCCAAGGCGGAGACTTACGTAGTGGCGGAGTTAGAATTTCATCTCAAGGGGTGCTAAAAATATATTGAAGTCGCTAAATTTTATTTATAAGTAAAATAATATATTACCTATCCTTAAATACATATATTTCCTATATATTCATTTTCTAAATTTCAACAACCCTAATTATACCTGGAGGAGTGTAGACAAAACAACCATAGCAAAACAATCTCACTCTTATTTCCCCTTTTCTAGTCCCCACATACTGATTTTTCAGTACTTCGTCTTCCGTTGAGTCCAAAAGCCTCCAAAATAAATTTAAAAGGCTTTCATCAAACACAATAGAGTAAATCAATCTAGTCCCAATCATGGATGTTATTACAAAAGCAATTGGAAAAGTAACGTCGAAAACAAATTAGGAAAACATCTCAATCGACAATCTAAAATGATTTTTATGCTCACTTAAAAATCTGAAATGCTCAATCAATGCTCAATTAGGAAAGTAAATGACAAATTGACAATCTGAAAATAATGAATCTTTCACCGGTCGTCAATGCGTCGTCGTCGACAGAGGGTTGTTGGACGGTGGAGTCCTCTCCTTGCCGTCGCCACTCGCCGGTCAGTACGGCGATCACTGCTTCATCTAATCAGTTGAAGGTTCCAGATGTAAAGAGTGAAGACGACCTCCTCGCCAGTCAATGCCTCCACTTATTCTAGATCTGAGCGGGTCTCCACACGCTGCCGACCGTCGCCGGTCGCGACGTCGCCTATGACTTCGTCTGCGGCCTGCCGGCTGCCGGTTTGAGACTGGGAGAGTGGGAGTGCACTGTGGGTGAGAGACTTGAAAAAAAAATTTCCAAAAGTTGAGAGGGTACATTAGCCCCCCTCGTACAAGGTAGCTCCTCCCCTGGACTTAAGTTTTAATTTTAAGACAATTCAAACCTTCCTTGGATTATCATCAGTACAGTGAGGTTCTTAAAACGTTGCCTCTATAATTAAGGTAGCATTTGAAATCACTTTTAGTTTTGATTTTCTGTTTTTAAAAAAATAAAAATCAGTTTAGTTTTTAATTTTTACAAAAACAAATGTGTTTTTGATTATCCAGTTTTTATTTTGAATTTTTTTTTGGGTGTTTGATTACATAATTTTTATTTTAATTTTTTTTTGGTGGTGGGGAGTGGCGGTGGCTAGCGGTGGTCTCACAATAAAAATTAAAACTGAAAACCCAAAAGTCCTAAACGGGAGTTTTCAAAAACAACTTTGTTTTAAAAATTACTTTTCAAAACTATAGGAAAAAAAAATAAAAATTGTGTGTCAAACGCGTTTTTTTTCTCCAGTTTACAAAATTAGAGAAAAAATAAAAAACGGAAAGGTTACCAAACAGAGCCTAAATAATTCAGCTCCAATTTTTGCTTGAGTAAAAGAATGAAATAGAAATTTCACTCGATACCTTTCCAAAATACCAGGAAAAAAAAAATGAGAAAGCGAAAGAGAGAGCATAAGTTGGTGGCATCGCAATACGACAACCCCAGCTCTAATTTTTGCTTAGAAAGTGAAAGAGAAAGCATAAGTCTGTTTGTAGAAGAAGTGTGACAAAGTGAAAGAGATAAAGTATAAGTTGGCGATGTCTCCAGATTACAATAACTCAGCTCTATTTTTTGGTTGAACAAACAATTGAAATAGAAGTTTCACCCGATATTTTACCAAAAGATCCAAAATCTTAGTCTTAGGAATTCCATAAGTAAAAGAGAGAAAGCATAAGTTTGTGTGCAAAAAAAAATGCATGTGACCCCTTTTAGCTTGGTGTAAGGTTAGTCCGTCCGATTCCGAATGTAAAACTACAAGGGATGGCGCCCACCCCAAGTGCAAAGACTTATGCACATATGTTATTCAAATACCAGTGAACATTTTTTTATATGCTTCTTAAAGTTCTTCTAAAAAGTGAGAGAAGTGGAAATTTAAGTACGTAAGAAATAAACATCTTTTTACTTAGAAGAAATATAAAACCAACGCATTTAATAAGTCTTTTCAAAACTCTAAAAGTGTTTAAAAAGTGAGTTTCTTGTTTTGAAGTTACTTCCAAACACAGGCTACCAAATTGAAATTCACACCCCAAGTTGCAGTGTCTCCTTTATCATGACAATAACAAACACTCACATTGTCCTCGTCAAACAACATCAACCCCCCAACCGCCCCCACCCCCAGAAGCACGTTAACAAGGGAGAGACCACCCCTAGTTGGAGTAGTCAGGTCACACCAGCAACTCACCGGACCTGAAAACTGGGTCAACCTTGAGGCTATAAATTTGTTACTAAGAAGTTAAAAGTGCTTAAAGATATTCACTAGTTATATCATCGAATTAGATTATGTGTCATTCAGCATTTTCGTTATAAACTTGAAAAGCAAACATCCTTATTTTGCTATATAACGATCGATCCTAGATACTTTGGAGGACATGCGAGTTAACTTCGTGATGGTACTACGATGGCCGCTCATTACCCCATTTCCTCGTTTACACACTAGTTTCATAGTATGTGTATCGAAGGGCTGATTGCCTGCTACCTTATAAGTTACAAGAATTGAACATTCGAGAAATATGTTAATAATTTGATGGTAGTTAAATCTGAAATCCAAAATTTAGCAAACGAAATAGAACTTTCATTGCCACACTTTATCCATTCGTCTTTCATCAATGATGCCTACATGTGGTTATAGAATTGCTATGGACCCTATGGAATTGCACGAAGGATGAACCACACCCGCCAATTTTGTCGCCAAATGCACACAGCTAGTGAAGACAGGAGAGCTACTCACCATACCTTTAAATAAATTCGAAGGGCCCAAGCTGCCGACGGCCATGGCCTACGGGCAACGTGTAAGTTTTGAATTCAGAAAACATTTCGTGAGGTATCCCGTTCACGTGAAAGAAGGGTGGTTCTACGTGAAGAAGGGTAATTTACGGCGGAGATCAAAGTCAAGGCAGGTGGCAAAGCAACCGTAAGTTACCGTTGCAGCATTTAATCCTTCCCTAAGTGCTGTGTGGTAACCATCCGAAATAAGTAGTAGTACCATTATTTTGGACACATTTGCTTACATCTGTGGTGAAATTATTCAGCAGGCAGTCATGATGAGGGCTCTTAGAAATGTGGAGTAACTCAAGGGTGCATAGAAAACTTGACTAGTCAAAAGGGCTTAGAAATCTGTCAGTCGTCCGCGAGACTGTCTCGCGGACAGTCTTTTTTACCTTTTTGCCCTCCTCCCATGTCCGCGAGACTGTCTCGCGGACGACATTCAGTCCCTGACATGTGTCAGGAAAAAGGCGCCCGCTACATAGTGTAGCGGACGACCTCTAAGCTGACACATGTCAGGACCTGTCCCGTCGCTCGCTTCGTCCTTTACATATAACTCTCTCCTATTATAGTAATCAGATCGGGCAATCAGCTTTTATCAGTCCGATATATTCTCTTTCTCTCTCTCTCTCACATCTAACCCAAGCCGCTACCCCATCTAGAACGACCCACATCTCCGGCGACACCACCGTCCTCCCCTCAACGCCGACCTCGATGGCTTCTGGATCAGAGACCACCAACGATTTTATTGGCAACTTACACCTGGCAGGCAAACACTTTTTCAAAGTCATGATGCCGGGATTTGAGAATGAACTTGTAGGCCATCTCTCTTTCTCTATATTTTCGTGTGTTAAAAGTTTGATCTTTTATTTTTCTTAACCAAAACTAATCTATTTTTTGTATTGTGTTTGGTAGGACATACCGGAAGCCTTTACCAATTAATTACAACAATTCATGAGAGTGCAAGATTATATAGTCGCAAGGGGGCATGGCAGGTTGAAATCAGGCTGAAGCCCGGCCGACCCCAAAAAAAGCAATTCGCAGAGGGTTGGAACGTCTTCGTGCTCCAGCATGGCCTCGAACTCGGGGACTTTGTAGTGTTTGAACACCTTGGGTGGTGGAATTTTCAAGTTGTAATCTTTGATCGGAGTGCTTGTGAAAAAATTTCGATGCCCAAATGTGAACCCTAATTTATTATTAATAAAAAAAATTTATGTTCTTGTTCATTATGTTTCCAATTTTTTTCTCGCTTAATTGTGCAGTTTTTGTGAATCGTACATTATTTATTGTTTATCGATATTGAGATTGTTGATTCCGTCGCTAAAACAAGTCTTCGGGCGCCAATTTATTAAAACAACATTAACATACTATGTCGCTAAAACAAGTCTTCGGGCGTCAATTTATTCCAATTTATTAAAACTGCATTACGCTATATTGTATAGCTCTACTATATAGCGGACATCAAAGTCTAGCTCTACAATATTGCGGACATAAGGCCTCCGCTTCGGCCGGGGTTCGGGAATGTTGGAACTAAATGTCTGGTCCGTGCCAACCATTTTCTGGTCCAACACTTAGTTTTTATTTTTTGGTACTTTTTTCTGTGTCCGCTATATTTTTTGGTACTCTTTTCTGTGTCCGCTATACTATGTAGCGGACGGCCTTCCGACCCTTAGTTTTTTTCTACATCCGCTATACTATGTAGCGGACGGCGCCGGTTCTGTTTTCTATGTCTGCTATACTATGTAGCGGACGGCCCCACAGATTGCTAACTATCTATATCCATATAGCGGACAGTCCAGCAGAAGGTGGAGCGACGGGACAGGACCTGACAGGTGTCAGCGCGCGCCAGTCCGCTACACTGTACAGCGGCCATCTGTAGTGGTGTCCCATCAGGACTTTAATGTTGTCCGCTATATTGTATAGCGAACAACAAATATATATTCAAAAAAATCCTAACTTCGACACTCTTCTCCATTCTTCCTACTCACAAATATTTCCAGCGGCGTTGGCAAGCAGATCTGCGCAATTTTTTCATAAGAGCAGCTTTAATACCCTAATAGATCACGTAAGTTCACAAAATCAATCCTTTACATGTTTGCAGTCTATAGTTGTGATGAATATTGCGTTTTATGCGTGGTTTTGATTATGCATTGAGCATGTGCTAGCGATGATGAGGATTTATATATGTATGTATTTGTTCATGTGCTAGCGTTTGTAAAATCTGATTCCATATATGTCTATATATCTATTATGGAGCTGCTCATATATGTTATCATTGTATATATTATGCATGTGCTAGCGTCGTATTTTTGCGAGCGATTATCAAAATCCAAAACGTAAAATCCAAACTGAGAAGGTTTTTCCATAGTTTCAGTTGCAAAAAATGGAATTTAACCCTGGACCAGAAGATCCATCCGTGTTATACGACCAAGCCAACCATATCAGTACGCTCATATGGGATGGTGGAGTAAGATACATTATTTATCAACTTTCTTATTCTTACGAACGTTGTTTTACCGTTCGTTTTGCTTAAATTGTATTTATTAATTCGTAGGAAAGAGAACTTCTCACCACCGTAGAAGTATCTCGCGAGTTCACAAGATGGGAATTGAACAAGTCCCAGAAAAAGATACTGCGTGGAATTGGGTTTGGGATTTTCACGCATGGGCAGATCTTTCAACAGCTTGACCGGGCCTTGATAGGTGCCCTTGTTGAGAGGTGGAGAAGTGAAACGAATACGTTTCACTTCCCGCTCGGAGAGATGACAATTACCCTAGAAGATGTAGGGTTCATCTTAGGGTTGCCGGTGACGGGGCGGCCGGTAATTGCTCCTCCGTCAGACGCAACGAATAAGAGAACGGCGCGGGACTTCTTCACTTCGATACCCCAGGATCAATTTAGCACTGGTGGTATAAAGTTGAAGTGGTTGGTAGATACCTACGGGGTTTTGCCGAAAAACTATACGGGCCGTGAGCTTGTGGTGTACACAAAAGCCTTCCTCTTGTGGGTGATGGGGGCAATTTTATTCCCAACGACGTCGAAGAACACGGTCAGCGTGAAATATTTACCGTTGTTGGGTAACCTGTCGGAGGTTGGGGATTATGCCTGGGGTGCAGCGGTTCTTTCGTATCTGTACCGAGCATTGCACAAGGCAACGAGGCCAGACTCCAAAGCCATATGTGCATGTCTCTCGCTATTGCAGGTATATCATATAAATCCTGTCTTCGTTATTGTGTTTTATTTTTGTTGAATCGACGATATAAATATAATTTTTTGATGTTCTCAGGTGTGGTCTTATGAACACCTTGCTCCCGGTGCACCAACGCGTAGGGATGGAACCGATAAAGTCTGGCCTCGGTTGTGTGCTTGGGAGTACAGCCGGAGGGCTAGCCACTACAAGAGGAGAGTCGATCCCCATCACAACATTACGTACTATCGAGGGGAGTTCGACCGTCTATCTCCGGGCCAAATGCGTTGGGCACCGTACATACGTTTGGCGCGACGGGTGGGAGAGTCGTTCGTCTTCACGCTCTCCGGGTTGCAGCGCACACCCCTGATCCATTTCGAGGTCGCAGAGTGGCAGCTGCCAGACCGAGCAATGCGCCATTTTGAGTTGGAGCAGGGTTTGCCAGTCGATGCCCCAGATATGAGGGTTAACAGGAACCCACCGGATGTCGGACTGTTTGGCATCGCCAATGCGTACGAATTGTGCGCGGCCGAAATAGAGCTTTGGAGTTCTTGGCAGGACACACTGGCGGCCATCGTCTCGGAGCCTGACCCCGTTATCAGCATCGATCAGTACGATGAGTGGTACTACCGCATCACGCGGAGGAGAGTAGCCCCAGTAAACTTTGAACGTGGGGAGAGGTATGCGCCTAGGGGTCAGATCGATGAGCGTATGGCATACAATCTCGTAAGTTGCCCAACAAGTCTGACTTGTCTTGAATTTAATGAATATAAATGTCTGATTGAAGTTACTTATTTTTTATCTCTTTGGATGTAGGTTAATGCCTCGCTTGCATTCTTCCAGAAGTTGAGTGAGCGGAAGGATCTGGTGAGCGCAATGGGCGAGGATCTTTGCCAACAGGCTGCTACATTGGCTTTAGGCTGCGGGAATTTTTTGTGCCAAGCATCGGGACAGTCTTCGGGAGTCAGCCCGGGAATGGGTTATACGGGCGTCAGCCCGGGAATGGGTTATACGGGCGTCAGCCAGGGGTACTATGATCCCTCCGGACAGGCTTCAGGGGTGAGTCAGGGAGTTGGTGGTCCCTCTGTAGCGGGGATGGGACAGGCTCAAGCGTCGTGGGGCGATTACAGCGGCCCCTCCTTCAATTTGTTCCCGGAACCCCAACCCCTCTCTCAAGTCACGCAAGACTGGCCTTTCAGAAACTACGGTTTCTCCGAGGCACTGCCCATTGTCCCGTGGGCGGGACCAGTTGGCGCCCCCGGAAGGCAAAATCAGTCGGTTGAAGAAATGGCCGGAGAGCAATATCAGCCAGCCGAACCAGGAATTGGAGGCCAATATCCCTTGCTCTTGCCCCCCGGCGGAGGGCAAGATTTATCGGTTGACCCCCCTAAAGGAGGGTAATATCTCCCGATCGACCCCCGAGGGCAATATCCGAAAGGGCATCCAGCCAGGCCCCTAAAGCCGCATAAATGCGAGCTAATCCGAGCCCGTTATTTTAGCGGGCCCCCCAAGACGGAGCGTCGTATGACGTGGATCACCCAGAGGGCTTGGATTACAATGCCTCGTGGACAGAGATCACCTCGCTGGCGCCGGGAGTTTGGTTAGACAGCGGTGTCATCTCGCACTACGTGCAAATTCTGAGGCAAAGGTGTCGGGAGCATCCAAACATCGGTCCGCGCGTGTTTATCTTGGATGCTTTTTTTATCAGATCCTAGTACAAGAGTGGCACGACTGGGGCAATGCAAGGAAGGGGAAGGGGAGAACCCTGGCCCAGTGGAAACCGTCCGCTAACCTACAAGCATATCTTGCTAGGGATAGTCCAGTGAGCGCAAGTGTTGCCGACGTGTTTCTAATCCCCTTTTTAGGGAATGCCCACTGGTACTTGGTTTGCTACGAACCATTAGAGAGCACGGTATCAGTCGTCGACAGTCTCTACGATGATACCGACGTGATGCCTGTGATTGACATGTACCGAGGCATAGGCCAGTTGGATGCCATGGTAAGATCATGTTTCCTTCTTATTGTAACTTGCATATTATAAAACTGATTAATCTTATTATGTTTGCTATGTTTAATGTTTAATGCTTATTATGTTTCTCGCAGAATCTATTTGCTGCCTTGGTCAATGGTAGGCGTCGGGAGAAGGTATCGCGTAGGCCGGACCTCATTTTCCGATTGAAGAGGAGTAGGCCCAAGCAACATAATTCCTCGGACTGCGGCGTCTTCCTCTGCATGTACATGGATTACATTTGCCGGTCTGAGAGCCTCAAGAAGACTGTCTGGAGCCGAGAATGCATACAAGGCTTTAGGTATAGGATTGCTTGGCAAATTATGAATGGCCGGCCTAGAGCTATTAGGTTTATTGTAAATCCGTGTAAGGAACATCATTCCCGCGGGAGATGATGTTCCCCCAATTGACATTGTAACGTTATATTCAACACTTTTTTAAAAAACATATATTGAATGCAATTGATTTTATTGACCGATATGGTTGTGTTGAATTCAGTTGAGTTTTTATTTGTGGTCAGAGATAGCATTTTGACTGATCTGTGATTTTAACGGTGGGAAACCAAGTGTTGGATATCTGTCTATCTGCAGGGCCAATGTTCAAAAAATAACCAAGGGTTGGATAGCGGACATAGAAAACAGAACCAAAAAAAAACTAAGAAAAAAAACTAAGTGTTGGATAGGCATTCTGCGGGCCGTCCGCTACATAGTATAGCGGACGCAGAAAAGAGCTCCAAGAAAAAAAAAACTAAGTGTTGTATAGCTAGGTATTCTGCGGGGCCGTCCGCTACATAGTATAGCGGACGCAGAAAAGAGAACCAAAAAAAAAAACTAAGTGTTTGATAGCTAGGCATTCTGCGGGGCCGTCCGCTACATAGTATAGCGGACGCAGAAAAGAGAACCAAAAAAAAAACTAAGTGTTTGATAGCCAGGCATTCTGCGGGGCCGTCCGCTACATAGTATAGCGGACGCAGAAAAGAGAACCAAAAAAAAAACTAAGTGTTTGATAGCCAGGCATTCTGCGGGGCCGTCCGCTACATAGTATAGCGGACGCAGAAAAGAGAACCAAAAAAAAAACTAAGTGTTTGATAGCCAGGCATTCTGCGGGGCCGTCCGCTACATAGTATAGCGGACGCAGAAAAGAGGTATTCTGCTGGGCCGTCCGCTACATAGTATAGCGGACGCTGAAAAGAGGTATTCTGCGGGGCCGTCCGCTACATAGTACAGCGAACATAGAAAAGAGAGCATTCTGCGGGGCCGTCCACTGCATAGTATAGCGGACATAGAAAAGAGAACCAAAAAAAACTAAGTGTTGGATAGTTAAGCATTCTGCGGGGCCGTCCGCTACATAGTATAGCGGACGCAGAAAAGAGAACAAAAAAAAAAAACTAAAGTGTGAGGCTTTCTGCGGGGCCGTCCGCTACATAGTATAGCGGACGCAGAAAAGAGAAACAAAAAAAACTAAAGTGTGAGGCTTTTTGCGGGGCCGTCCGCTACATAGTATAGCGGACGCAGAAAAGAGGTATTCTGCGGGGCCGTCCGCTACATAGTATAGCGGACATAGAAAAGAGAGCATTCTGCGGGGCCGTCCGCTACATAGTATAGCGGACATAGAAAATAGAACAAAAAAAAACTAAGTGTTTGATAGTTAGGCATTTTGTGGGGCCGTCCGCTACATAGTATAGCGGACATAGAAAATAGAACAAAAAAAAAAACTAAGTGTTTGATAGTTAGGCATTCTGCGGGGCCGTCCGCTACATAGTATAGCGGACATAGAAAATAAAACCAAAAAAACTTAAGTGTTGGAGGAGTCTGCTCTGCCGTCCGCTACATAGTGTAGCGGACGGTCTAAACACCAAAAATATTCTAAGTACCTTAGGTTTCTAATGTTGTGCTGCGCAGTGTAGCGGACAGTGTAAAAAATCACATAAAAAAAATGAGAGTAAAGGTTATTACAAAAAAATCATTACTAAAAAATTATTACAAAATGTCCGACAGGTTTGATGGCTCATAAAAGATTATTACAATAAATATTCAGTACACTAAAGTTCCACTGCAGCTTGTTCGTCCTCATCTTCGGCATCATCTTCTTCCCCGTCTTGCAAAGGCACTGGACTTATCCCCAGTGCCTTGTAATGGTTCCGCTTGTCGTGGTCGGTCATTTTGTTGCACAATGCACACCTTCTCAGCTTTTTTGGTTGAGTTGCCGTTTCAATAGAGCTTTTCATCCGCGTAGATCTCTTGCGGCCTTTCGTTTGCGATATAATTGGATCCAAAGGCCGGATATCATTGTCGTCTCCCTCCCCCGGCTCGTCATCTTCTGATCCCGTCGTAGGCTCGGTGTCAACCGCATTGCTGACTGAAGCTGCTTCCAATTGGTCGACGATGGGCTCTTGCTGCTGAGCTACCTCGAGGAGATGTTTATATCCGACCATTGTAGCAGCACCCTTTACGGACAAACGGGTGAACATCGTCACCAGATGATTATACCGCAACGTCTCTGATTCTTCAAAGTCAGTATACGGGTGCTCCGGAAAGGAAATGGTACCGTGCAACCTGTTTGCACCTTTCGTCCACCGTGGCAGGACGTATTTATCGGGGATTGTCCTGATATTCTTCTGTGTGAAAAACCGCAGAATGTGTCTACACAGGATGCCATGGAACTCAAACTTCTTGCAAACACATGTCACCGAGTCCGTCAATGTGTCGTGGGTCACCGTATAAATTCTGCGCAGCTTCTCAGGGACGAGGTCATTCACGAGCGAATAAACCTTGTACTCACGCGACGACTTTTCTGCCACCTTGTTTATACTGTATCGGCCCGATTTTTGCAGCTCTACTTGGTATAGCAGGAAGATCTCCTTCGTATAGACTTTGGCACCGTTCAGCTCCAGCGGGGTCTCAAGCAACCTTCTCCTTTGCTTGTACGTGGTTGCAAAGTCTGCAGCCCTTTCTTTCACGAACAACGACGCAACCGCTTTTTGTGCAGATGTGACGAAACTCTTCAAATTGGTAGCTGTACCCACATAACTATCGAACGTGGCATTCATAGATTCACTCCTGCCCGTCGTTTTCATGCCCGCAGAAAAATGCCTCCTCGTGTAAACGCCAATCCATTGCTCTTTGAGCCCGTACAAGTGCTGGAGCCACTCGTTGTCTTGCAATGAGTAATCCCGAACAAGCTTTTCCCACCTCTCCTCGAATTCCTCAATCGTTAATGACTTGAGGACGCATTTGTCAAAATCCTGTTTAAAGTCTGGATACTTTGCGTACACGTGATGCAGACGTTCCGGGTATTTGTTGCTTATGTGCCAAGTGCACAAGTTGTGTCGAGTATCTGGGAAGACGGTAGCAATAGCCTTCTTCATTGCCAAATCTTGATCGGTGATGATAACTCTGGGTGCTTTGAAGTTCATTGCTTCCAGCCACACCCTAAACAACCATTCAAAAGAACTCTCGCTCTCGTCCCTTAACAAGGCGAACCCGAACAGGATGGAGTGATAATGATGATTGACGCCCGTGAAAGGAGCGAACGGCATCGAGTACTTGTTGGTACGGTATGTGGTGTCGAAAGTCACGACATCCCCAAAATGCTTATAAGCTAGCCTCGAACGACCGTCGACCCAAAAAATTGTGCTAACTCGATGCTCGTCGTCAAGTTTATAGTCGAAGGTAAACTGCGGGTCCTCCATCTGCATCCGTTTCAATAGGCTCATTGTCGATTGAGCATCATTGAGGTCATACGCGGCTCGTCTATGGGTTCGGACCGCGTTACGAACGTCTGTCGTGTTAAAGTTTAAATTTTGAATTCCCCCAGCCTGTTCAGCAAGAACATTAATCATGTCGGTAGGTCCTAGCCGCGCATCGCTCATTGTGTGAATTAGGCTCCTCGCGACCTTACCCATCTTCTTGTGTTGATGCATCTGACTCACCTTAGAAGGGGTTACTAACGGGTGATTGTGTGCCAGTTCCAGGCTGGTAATAAGCCAATGATCTTGTTTGGCTTTATAGCTTACGAACATCTTGACCTGGCAATTCGTGCGCGCAAAGCAGTCCCGTCTTCTCCGCGCATACCCTATTTCGTCATCATCACTGTCATCGTTGCCTACGCGTGTCTCATTTTGCACTGGGTTTCTGCCCCTATGACACTCGTATAAGCGAGAGCATATCCTTTTCGATACGCTGCTTGTTCTTGTAGTTTTTATTCTAATGCCAAAACCAACCCTCAATGAATACGCTCGAAAACATTCTCCAGCTTCTTCCAATGTTTGAAAGGTTCGTCCTAGATACGGATCACTAGCATCTACGGGGGTGTTGGAGCTCGACACGAAATCAGACATTGTGAAACAAGACCTATGTAGAAATAGACTACGCTTAACAATCAAATGACATTTTCAACTGAAAATATTATCTTAAAATTATCTTGACGAATAGACCGATTTAGGATACCATATACATAATCTCAAAAGTGTCTCCCATTTTGCTAATTATATATTTATTGAACATAACAAATTAAAATTACTAAGATAAACAGACAAATTCACCATGCCAAAATACAACAAACATATCTCAAAAAATTCGAATTTAAATAGGATACATGTGTCGAAGTTGGCGAACCTCAAAAAAATCGAAATTAACTACAATGAATTAGTTTAAAGTTAACAAATTAATTTCTAGAACCACACAAGTTGATGAATAGAGTGACAAATTTCTAGAACATCACCAAAGATCTATACTTTTTTGTTGAAAAAAAATAATTATACTTTATTAGTCAATCCACCCAGAAAACTTTTGAGATCACAAACTTACCTTGCTTGAGTGAAACTTGAACCAAGTGTTACTTGAAGCTTGAAGGGAGCTGAAAATGGAAGCAAGTGAATCTGAAGGCCGCGGAAATTTTGCTGAAAGAGCTGATAATTAGGGAACTTTTGGGTAAGAGGGCAATACTGTCCGCGACACTGTATAGCGGACATAACTCCCGACAACTCTGACACGTGTCAGAAAAAAATGTCCATAAATAAATCTTGCATATAGCGAGCGACGGGACAGGTCCTGACATGTGTCAGCCTAGAGGTCGTCCGCTACACTGTGTAGTGGGCACCTTTTTCCTGACACATGTCAGGGATTGAATGTCGTCCGCGAGACAGTCTCGCGGACATGGGAGGAGGGCCAAAAGGTAAAAAAGACTGTCCGCGAGACAATCTCGCGGACGACTGACAGATTTCAAAAAAGGCGCGATCTGGGCCGTCCATCTTTCAGGATGGACGGCCAAGTTTTTCAAACACTGGACGAAGTTGAAGCATACTATAGAGCATATTCGAAAACGATAGGTTTCAGTATTAGAACTAAGACTACTAGAAAACGGGCGAATACAGATCAAATTTGTGGAAGACTATTTGAGTGTCATAGAGGAGCACCGTATGTACCCCCGGTTGTTCGGATCAGTGACGAAGGGCCATCAAGACAAAGAAAACGCGACACATTTCCGGGTACTGGCTGCAAGGCCCATGTGTATGCAGTACACCGGAAAAATGAAAACCATTGGGTTATGACGGGAGTGGAGTTGAGCCATAATCATCAGTTGATGACCCCTAGTAAGATTGGTCAAATTCATCAACACCGAGAAATAAGCGCGGCACACAGACAACTAATATTTACAATGGCTGAGGCTAAAATTCCACCTTCTATAATGATGGGGGTTTTCTCAAGCCAGGCTGGGGGGATTGACAAGTTGAGTTTCAACGAAGTAGACCTTCGAAATGAACTTCGTGCTCAGAGGAGAGAGTCTTTCGGTAAGAGTGATTCTCAAGCTACACTTGATATCTTCAGGCACCTTCAGAGTGAGAATTCTGGCTTTTTCTATAGTCTCCAACTGGATGATGAGAACCGCATTAGTACTATATTTTGGGCGGATGCCCGTTCTAGAGCTGCTTACCAAAATTTTGGGGATGTTGTGACGTTTGACACCACATACCGCACAAATAAGTACTCTATGCCTTTTGCTCCGTTCACCGGGGTGAACCACCACTATCAGTCAATCTTGTTTGGCTTTGCCCTGCTTAGGGATGAGACGGAGGAGTCATTTACGTGGTTATTTGAAACGTGGCTTAAAGCAATGTATCATATTCCTCCAAAGACCATCATCACCGACCAAGATCTGGCAATGAAAAATGCAATCGCTAAGGTCCTTCCAGATACTCACCATGGCCTGTGCACATGGCACATAAGCAACAAATATCCCGAACGGCTTCACAATGTATATGCAAACCATCCGACATTCAAGACTGACTTTAATACATGTGTGAAGAAATCGTTGACGGTAGACGTGTTCGAGGAGAGGTGGGCCAAGTTAATGGATGACTACCATTTGCACAATCATGAATGGTTACAATCGTTGTATGAGATCAAGACACAGTGGGTCGGTGCCTACACCAAGAAGTTTTTTGCAGCCGGAATGACTACGACCTCGAGAAGCGAAGGTATGAATGATTCTTTGATGGGTACGTAGGCCATTCTTCAAGTATAACAGAGTTCGTACTAGAGATGCAGAAAGCCCTTGACAAGCAATTTTTCCTTGAGAGAGAAGCCGACGCGGCTACAGTTTACAGAGAAAGAGCCATAGTAGTTTTTTCACCTTTGGAGGCTCATGCGGCTCAAGTCTATACCAAGGAAATGTTTAGACAGTTTCAAGAGGAACTACTAAAGTCGAATCAATATAGCATGACAAAGTTGCACGAGTATTCCACCAGAGTGATCAAGGTTTATGCTTTGACAAATGTGACGAATTTCGCCAATCCGTGCTCTTCGTCGGCTCCGAGGAGCAGAAGACATTTTACCGTAGCAGTTTGTATGGACACCGGGTTGGTTAATTGCAACTGTCAACTGTTTGAGCATAAAGGTATACTTTGTCGACACGCGTTGAGGGTTTTTAGCGCCAAGAATGCTCGTGAAATCCCTCCACAATATATCTTGGAACGGTGGACGAAGGAAGCCAATAGAGTCCATGGTCACATTCCTTACGTGCCCAATGTTTCAGTTGATTTCGAGCAATCTGAGACGCTGCGATATAATCACCTTTGTAACATCATGCACGGTTTATCATTGGATGCAGCGTCAACATTTGATGGGTACATGTATCAAGTTGAAGCAGCCGCACGGGATAAGGCTAACCTTGCACAGTTTAGGATGGCATTACCAGAAAGACGGGACACTCCAACTAGTCAGACGACTCCAGCCGGTAGATTCAATCGAGCTTCACAGCCAGTCATTGACGGCACTAGCCTGCAAGGTCAGGAGGACGACATTTTTGATCCGATTATTTCTTAAACAAAAGGGAGAAAACGAGCAATACGCATGAAGAATCCGATTGAAGAAGCAATGGGTCAAAAAAAATTGCGAAAGTGTGCGTTGTGTAATAAGATGACTGATCATGACAAGAGAAACCATTATAAAGTGTTAGGTATCAAATCTGGCAGTATGGTCGAGGAGGACGATGACGATGATGAGTGTTAGGGTTAATGTTTCAGTTGTATAAATTGAACTTTTATAATGTTTAAATTTGTGATTTGGTTTGTGGAATCATAGCTTCCGAAAAATTACATAATTTTTTTTGTCACTTTTTTTTTTCTCATTGCACATTCGGCACGCTAGTTAGCCCATTTGTATCAATTTCAGAAAAAAGCGAGACACATTATTTTTTGGGTTTTCCTATGAAGAACCTGTTCGGCTACACTTTAGGGCACAATTCATAACTTCCGAAAAATTACGTAATTTTTTTGTCACTTTTTTTTCTCATTGCACCTTAGGCACGCTAGTTAGCCCATTTGTATCAATTTTGAAAAAAAAAACGAGACATATTATTTTTTGAGTTCTCCTATGAAGGGCCTATTTGGGCACACTTTAGAGCCCAATTCATAACTTCAGAAAAATTACGTAATTTTTTTGTCACTTTTTTTTTCTCTTTCCACCTTAGGTACGCTAGTTAGCCCATTTGTATCAATTTTGAGAAAAAACGAGACACATTATTTTTTGGGTTCTCCTATGAAAGGCCTATTCGGGCACACTTTAGGGCACAATTCATACTTCCGAAAAATTACGTAATTTTTTTTGTCACTTTTTTTTCTCATTGCACATTAGGCGCGCTAGTTAGCTCATTTGTATCAATTTTGGAAAAAAACGAGACACGTTATTTTTTGGGTTCTCCTATGAAGGGCCATTTCTGGCAAACTTTAGGGCCCAATTCATAACTTCCGAAAAATTACGTAATTTTTTTTGACACTTTTTGTTTCTCATTGCACCTTAGGCAAGCTAGTTAGCCCATTTGTATCAATTTTAGAAAAAAATGAGACACATTATTTTTTGGGTTCTCCTATGAAGGGCCGGTTCGGGCACACTTTAGGGACCAATTCATAACTTTTGAAAAATTACGTAATTTTTTATGTCACTTTTTTTTCCCATTGTGCCTTAGGCACGCTAGTTAGCCAATTTGTATCAATTTCAGAAAAAACCTAGACACATTATTTTTTGGGTTCTCCTATGAAGGGCCTGTTCGGGCACACTTTAGGGCTCAATTCATAACTTCTGAAAAATTACGTAATTTTTTTGTCACTTTTTTTTTTCTCATTGCACCTTAGGCGCACTAATTAGCCCATTTGTATCAATTTCGGAAAAAAACGAGACATTATTTTTTTGGGTTCTCCTATGAAGGGTCTGTTCGGGCTCACTTTAGGGCCCCATTCATAACTTTTGAAAAATTACGTAATTTTTTTTGTCAATTTTTTCTTTCTCATTGCACCTTAGGCACGTTAGTTAGCCAATTTGTATCAATTTCGAAAAAAAGAGACACATTATTTTTTGGGTTCTCCTATGAAGGGCCTGTTCGGAACACTTTAGGGCAGAATTCATAGATTCCAAAAAATTACGTAATTTTTTTTGTCACTTTTTTTTTCTCATTGCACCTTAGTCACGCTAGTTAGCACATTTGTATCAATTTTGGAAAAAAAATGAGACACATTATTTTTTGGGTTCTCCTATGAAGGGCCTGTTCGGCCACACATTAGGACCCAATGAAAAAATTTCCGAAAAATTACGTAATTTTTTTGGTCACTTTTTTTTTTCTCATTACACCTTAGGCACGCTAATTAGCCCATTTATATCAATTTCGAAAAAAAACGAGACACATTATTTTTTGGGTTCTCCTATGAAGGGCCTGTTCGGGCACAATTTAGGGCCCAATTCATTGGTTCCGAAAAATTACGTAATTTTTTTTGTCAGTTTTTTTTTTCATTGCACCTTAGGTACGCTAGTTAGCCCATTTGTATCAATTTCGGAAAAAAATGAGACACATTATTTTTTGAGTTCTCCTATGAAGGGCCTGTTCGGGTACACTTTTAAGGCCCAATTCACAGGTTCCAAAAAATTACGTAATTTTTTTTGTCACTTTTTTTTCTCATTGCACCTTAGGCACGCTAGTTAGCACATTTGTATCAATTTCGGGAAAAAAACGAGACACATTATTTTTTGGGTTCTCCTATGAAAGGTCTGTTCGGGCACACTTTAGGGACCAATTCATAACTTTCGAAAAATTACGTAATTTTTTTTGTCACTTTTTTTTTCTCATTGCACCTTAGTCACGCTAGTTAGCCCATTTGTATCAATCTCGGAAAAAAACGAGACACGTTATTTTTTGGGTTCTCCTATGAAGGGTTGTTCAGGCACATTTTAGGGCTTAATTCATAACTTCTGAAAAATTACATAATTTTTTTTGTCACTTTTTTTTTTCTCATTGCACCTTAGTCATGCTAGTTAGCCCATTTGTATCAATCTCAGGAAAAAAATGAGACACGTTATTTTTTTGATTCTCCTATGAAGGGTTGTTCGGGCACACTTTAGGGCTTAATTCATAACTTCTGAAAAATTACATAATTTTTTTTGTCACTTTTTTTTTTCTCATTGCACCTTAGGCACGCTAGTTAGCCCATTTGTGTCAATTTCAGAAAAAAAAAATGAGACACGTTATATTTTGAGTTCTCCTTTGAAGGGCCTGTTCGAGCACACTTTAGGGCGCAATTCATAACTTCCGAAAAATTATGTAAATTTTTTTGTCACTTTTTTTTCCCGTTGCACCTTAGGATGCTAGTTAGCCAATTTGTATTTATTTCGGAAAAAAACGAGAGAAATTATTTTTTAGGTTCTCCTATGAAGGGCCTGTTCGGACACACTTTAGGACCCAATTCATAACTTTCGAAAAATTACGTAATTTTTTGTCGCTTTTTTTTTTCTCATTGCACCTTAGGAATGATAGTTAGCTCATTTGTATCAATTTTGGAAAAAAATGAGACACATTAATTTTTAGGTTGTCCTATGAATCGCCTGTTCGGGCACATTTTAGGGCCCAATTCATAACTTCCGAAAAATTACGTAATTTTTTTTGTCACTTTTTTTTCTGATTGCACCTTAGGCACGCTAGTTAACCCATTTGTATCTATTTTAGAAAAAAGTGAGACACATTATTTTTTGGGTTCTCCTATGAAGGGCCTGTTCGGGCACACTTTAGGGCTGATTCATAACTTCCGAAAAATTACGAAATTTTTTTGTCACTTTATTTTTTTCTCATTGCACCTTAGGCACGCTAGTTAGCCCATTTATATCAATTTCAGAAAAAATAAATGAGACACATTATTTTTTTGATTTTCCTATGAAGGGCCAGTCGGGCACACTTTAGGGCCTGATTCATAACTTAAGAAAAATTACGAAATTTTTTTGTTACTTTTTTTTTTCTCATTACACCTTAGGAACGCTAGTTAGTCCATTTGTTTCAATTTTGAGAAAAATTGAAACACATTATTTTTTTGGGTTCTCCTATGAAGGGCCTATTCGAACACAATTTAGGGCCCAATTCATAACTTCCGAAAAATTACGTAATTTTTTTTGTCACTTTTTTTTTCATTGCACCTTAGGCACGCTAGTTAGCGCATTTGTATCAATTTCGGAAAAAAAAATATACACATTATTTTTTGAGTTCTCCTATGAAGGGCCTGTTCGGGCACACTTTAGTGCCAAATTCATTGGTTCCGAAAAATTACGTAATTTTTTTGTCACTTTTTTTTCTCATTGCACATTAGGCACGCTAGTTAGCCATTTGTATCAATTTCAGAAAAAAAAAATGAGACACATTATTTTTGGGTTCTCCTATGACGGGCCTGTTCGGGCACACTTTAGGGACCAATTCATAACTTCCGAAAAATTACGTAATTTTTTTTGTCACTTTTTTTTCTCATTGCACATTAGGTACGTTAGTTAGCACATTTGTATCAATTTTGGGAAAAAACGAGACACATTATTTTTTGAGTTCTTCTATGAAGCGCCTGTTCGGGCACACTTTAGGGCCCAATTCATAACTTTCAAATTACGTAATTTTTTTTGTCACTTTTTTTTTCTCATTGCACCTTAGGCACGCTAGTTAGCTCATTTGTATCAATTTCGGGAAAAAACGAGACACATTATTTTTTGGGTTCTCCTATGAAGGGCATGTTCGGGGCACACTTTAGGGACCAATTCATAACTTTCAAAAAATTACGTAATTTTTTTGTCACTTTTTTTCTCATTGCACTTTAGGCACGCTAGTTAACCCATTTGTATCAATTTCGGAAAAAGAGACACGTTATTTTTTGGGTTCTCCTATGAAGGGCCTGTTCGGGCACACTTTATTGACCAATTCATAACTTTCAAAAAATTACGTAATTTTTTTATCACTTTTTTTTTTCTCATTGCACCTTAGGCACTCTAGTTAGCCCATTTGTATCAATTTTGAGAAAAAATGAGACACATTATTTTTTGGGTTCTCCGATGAAGGGCCTGTTCGGGCACACTTTAGGGCACAATCCATAACTTCCGAAAAATTACGTAATTTTTTTTGTTACTTTTTTTTCTCATTGCACATTGGGCGCGCTAGTTAGCCAATTTGTATCAATTTTGGAAAAAAAATGAGACACATTATTTTTTGGGTTCTCCTATGAAGAGCCTTTTCTGGCACACTTCAGGACCCAATTCATAACTTCGAAAATTTACGTAATTTTTTTTGTCACTTTTTTTTTTCTCATTGCACCTTAGGCACGCTAGTTAGCCCATTTGTATCAATTTCGGTAAAAAATGAGGCACATTATATTTTGGGTTCTCATATGAATGGCTTGTTCGGGCACACTTTAGGGTCCAATTCATAACTTTCAAAAAATTACGTAATTTTTTTTGTCACTTTTTTTCTCATTGCACCTTAGGCACGCTAGTTAGCCCATTTGTATCAATTTTAGAAAAAAGTGAGACACATTATTTTTGGGTTTTCTTATGAAAGGCCTGTTCGGGCACACTTTAGGGCCAAATTCATTGGTTCCGAAAAATTACGTAATTCTTTTGTCACTTTTTTTCTCATTGCACATTAGGCACGCTAGTTAACCCATTTGTATTAATTTCGGAAAAAAACGAGACACATTATTTTTTGGGTTCTCCTATGACGGGCCTGTTCGGGCACACTTTAGGGACCAATTCATAACTTCCGAAAAATTACGTAATTTTTTTTGTCACTTTTTTTCTCATTACACATTAGGCATGTTAGTTAGCCCATTTGTATCAATTTCAAAAAAAAACGAGACACATTATTTTTTGGGTTCTCCTATGAAGCGCCTGTTCGGGCACACTTTAGGACCCAATTCATAACTTCCGAAAAATTACATAATTTTTTTTTGTTACTTTTTTTTTCTCATTGCACCTTAGGCACGCTAGTTAGCTCATTTCTATCAATTTCGGGAAAAAACGAGACACAATATTTTTTGGGTTCTCCTATGAAGGGCCTGTTCGGGCACACTTTAAGGACCAATTCATAACTTCCGAAAAATTACGTAATTTTTTTTGTCGCTTTTTTTTTCTCATTGTACCTTAGACACGTTAGTTAGCCCATTTGTATCAATTTCGGAAAAAAATGAGACAAATTATTTTTTGGTTCTCCTATGAAGGGCCTGTTCGGGCACACTTTAGGGACCAATTCATAACTTTCGAAAAATTACGTAATTTTTTTGTCACTTTTTTTTTCTCATTGCACCTTAGGCACGCTAATTACCCCATTTGTATCAATTATGAGAAAAAACGAGAAACATTATTTTTTGGGTTCTCCTATGAAGGGCATGTTCGGGCACACTTTAGGGCATAATTCATAACTTTCGAAAAATTACGTAATTTTTTTTGTCACTTTTTTTTTCTCATTGCACATTGGGCGCGCTAGTTAGCCCATTTGTATCAATTTTGGAAAAAAACGAGACACATTATTTTTTTGGGTTCTCCTATGAAGGGCCTGTTCGGGCACACTTTAGGGTCTGATTCATAACTTCCGAAAAATTACGAAATTTTTTTTTCACTTTTTTTTTCTGTTTCTGATTGCACCTTAGGAATGCTAGTTAGGCAATTTGTATCAATTTTGGGAAAAAATGATTTTGGGTTCTCCTATGAAGCGCCTGTTCGGGCACACTTTAAGGCCCAATTCATAACTTCCGAAAAATTACGTAATTTTTTTTGTCACTTTTTTTTTTCTCATTGCACCTTAGGCACGCTAGTTAGCCCGTGTCCAAAATCAAACAATAGTAATAATAAGGCTAATTCAATTTCAAACCTTAATATTCAAAATCCAACTATAGTAATAATAAAACATACGAACACTTACTACATCTCTGGATAATGGTAAGGAATGCGTCTAGCTACACCCTTTTTTAGCTCCCAAACTATCCTATATCTAAACGTCAAGGCATCGTTTTGAGATCACGTATCATATTCGAGCACATCTGAGCGAGCTATGTAGTCCATGTACTTGAGGACGTAAATCCCGCAATCATGACTGTTATATTGCTTTGGTCGGTTTTCTATCGTCATGACCGTCCAAGGATCTATCATTGTTTTGCTCGTGATGGCTTCCCCCTTAAAATGTCGACACGCTAGTGGAATGATAGTAGTCTGCATCCAATTCATAAAAAAAGGTTATCAAGCCTATGTAACAAGAAGAATAGACTATGAGCGAAGGTCAAGATATAAACTAACCACCGCATTGATGTACATGGAGTACATCTGCGCCAGCTGCCGACCAGGTCCGTCTTCCCTTAGGCTATCGTATATGTGGACCACTTTATTCTCTAGAAAGAGAACTAATAGGAAGAAAGGGCTTGCATGATGAGCAGGTAGCATGATTAGGTTCGCCTCAGCTGCGTGACATTGATAGTCCGCGTTCAAGTAGGAAAGCACGTTTGCAGATGGTTGCCATTCACCCTTGTTTATCCCTCGCTTGCTCCTCTATTTTGTGAACTCCTTCAAGCTATTCACCATGAAGGGGATAACAAAAGAAGCATACATGTTGAGCTTCAAAGTTTGGCAGGGGTTATAATTTAGCTCTCTAACACGCAGCAGATCTATATAAGCGTCAATGAAAAAATTCAAAATATCTGTGTTCGGCGCCAACAGTCTTAGATCAGAGTGAGCTAGGAATGAAGCAACAGGAAAGTCTGCTGTAACGATTGGCTCATGCCCAAAGTAGTGCCGGTCGATCCAATCCCTTTTGGTCGGACTCAATGGCTTCGTCGGTTGTCCTTTATCCGATCGGATGCTTGGGCGCGATGCCTGGATTCCGACTTGGGTAACCTGAATCTGGGGCTGAGAGTCGTACGCGTCAGGAGGCAAGCGAGTAGACGGCTCCCACACCTGACTCTGGGGCTGATAGTCGTACGCGTCAGGAGGGAAGCGAGTAGACGGCTCCCACACCTGACTCTGGGACTGAGAGTTGTACGCGTCAGGAGGCAAGCGAGTAGACGGCTCCCACACCTGACTCTGGGGCTGATAGTCGTACGCGTCAGGAGGCAAGCGACTTGACGGCTCCCCTTGGTAACCCCGGTACGCAAGACTAAAGTTTTGAACTTCAGTCTTGTACCTCTCAATGGACCTCTTGAGATTGTCAGGAGCCTGCGCGACAAACCAGTCAAACCCCTCCAGCTGCTTGAACACCTCAGTGCCCTGGTCAACCTAAAAAACATGCATACAAAATATGGCTAATCATTTCAGGCATGGTAGATAAGGTGCGCAAATAAAAATTGAAACAACACTAGCATGACTTACAATGTTCAATGCCCAGAACTGGTCATAGATCTCACGTGGCGCATACGATGTCTTCCTCGCCTGGGAAGGGCGATTCACCCTCGTGCGCGTCACCTTGAGAAACCATCGCAGGTACTCCTCAATGCTGATGATGTCGGCCTTCAGCGATACAAGGCTATCATATGTTTCTTGCCAAGTATTCCACTGTTGCACCTCGTCACTCAACAAATTCAAGGCATCAGGCACCTCGAAGTTCGGCCCTCGACCACTCCTGTATGGCCGCATGTCTACAGCGGGTTTTGGTATCCCTTGTAGACAGCCAGCTTGCCTCATAGCTCGATCGGGCATCTGAAACTCACATACTTCGAAGTGAATAAGCGGCACCCGAACCAAACCTGCCAGCACGTACGACACCGGAAGTTGCCAACACCACTCATCCAATCGATGCATCACCTTGCTATATGGCTGCCACGTCACCTGGGATGCATTGAGTATCTCTAGTTCCCCCCGATAGAACTTTAGATGGTGGTGCGGGTCTACCCGTCTCCTCCGGTTGGTCGTAGGCCCCCAGGCCCACACCCTAGGCCACGTCTCATCGAAATATTCTCGCGGTTGTGGACGACCCGTGGGTAGCCTCTCGTAAGACCAAACCTGTGAATGCAAACATTATCTGGAATTAGCACATTAATGCACGAATATATTGACACGTCAACCAAGAAAATAAATGCTCAAACCTGTAATAGAGTGAGGCAGGCGGCAATGGACTTGGCACTCTTTCTCGTAGCTTTGTGCAGTGCTCGATATAAGTGCGCAAGGACAGCTGAACCCACGAATACGAGTATACCTCCTCAAGATCCTCCAAGAACACCATATACTTCGGATGCACCGTGTTTTTCGAATGCGTCGGAAGTAATATGGCTCCAATAATATACAGAAGGAATGCTTTCGTATACGTCACGAAATTGTGAGGAGTGTATTCATCCGGTAGCACGCCATACTGCTCTCTCAGCCATTTAAGTTTGATGTCGTTCGTTGTAAGAGCTTCCCTCGGAATTCCCGGGAAATACTGCCTAGCCATCTTCGCTATGGATGCAGACGTTGTGCTCGAAATAATGGGTTTGCCGTGACATGGGATTCCAAGTATAAATCCGACGTCCTCTAATGTAATAGTCATTTCACCAAACCGGAAGTGAAATGAGTTCGTCTCGCTCCTCCATCGTTCAACTAGAGCGGATATAAGGCAATCGTCGTGTCGAGACCAAATCCCGGGATCGGTGAACATAGATAAATTTTGACGGTGTAATAGTTGTATTTGTTCCTCGTTTAGTACCCACTCATCGTGGTGACTTGTGCTTTGAATTGTTTCCAAAACACCCCTATCGACACCGTCAAATACGTGCCTCGCGACGTGGTCATCGTCATCGTATAGGATTGATGTATCATGAGGTCCGGCGTTGAAATCCATATATCTAAGAACAAAATATAATCGTAAACCAACTTAACATCCATAATATTTACATTCCAAAACTATAAATGGATCTTTAACCTAGCTTACCAACGCATTAGCAATAGTCATTATCTCATTATTTCAATGTATTAAAACAATTCCTAACTTCTCACTACTCCGAACGCTTAATTACGCTAGTTCCCTAAAATTTAGCGCCAACATGGTTATTTAGCAATATACCCCCGATGGCCGCTACAGCCCCAACACCTCAACACCGCTTTAAAATCACTTTTTAAATGTATTACATCAATTATATACCAAATATTTCCTTTATCAAATTTTAAAGGGGATGAGTTACCAAAACACCCCCAACTTACGCAAAATACCCCCTGGCAGCCATCAACCCAACAAACATCTCAGAACAACTTTAAAATAACTTTTCGGGTGTCTTACATAAATATTATTTCCTCCAGTTGTGTTACAACGTTCAATTACCAAAATACCCCCGATGAGCGGCAAATTACTGAAATGCCCCCGGGGGTTCATTATCACCCTAACGCCCCAAACCAGCTTCAAAACAACCTTTCAGGTGGTTTACTAACATTTCTGGACTAAAAAGTCCTTTGAAAAACTTAACACCATAAAATTACCAAAATACCCCTCTCTGGGTGGCAAATTACCAAAATGCCCCTGGCATCAGAACAATCTCAAAAGTGCTTTGAAAAGTTATTTTAAGCTTCCCAAATTCATTCTTGATCTAAAGAGCATTCTACAGACTTTTCGCCCAAAAATCCCGAATCGGTGTCCGGATCGAGCGCTTAAAAGCCCGTTCGGCCAAAAAAATAGCTAACGACTTCGGAATGGCCCAAATTCCTGGGGGATGGAACTTCCCAACATCCTAGGGTTCTCATAAAAGTTTCGCGCGAAATCGCGCTGGCTTGATATTTTAAATTACACTACAAAGTTACATAGTTCCCCGTATCAGTTAACCCCTTTCTGGTCTTTGAAAAAATTTGAAACTTTTCCCTGATATAGATCTTTTAAAAATAACTAGGATCTCTTTTTTGCATTTTTGCAAAATCTAACTCTAGCTATTTTTTATAAATTCATGAAAAATCCTAATTTAGACGCCCTAAAAATCGCTATTTTAGAATCTATAAATGTAATACCGCTCATCCGATCTCCGATTGATCTGTACAATGACTATTTTTGAACTTTGAAATTAACATTGAATTATAAGAAAATTCAAAATACTTACTTGTTTTGACTTGATATATTTAAAGAAAAATCTACCGATCTTCTAGCGTAAAATTTTTTTGTTTGTATTGTTGTGGAGACTATGTAGGTGAGATATGGAGTATGAAGACAATTGGTATGGAGAGTGGAAGAAAGGGTTCGGGGAGGAGGGATTATAAAGAGAAAAAAGTGAAGGAGAGAGAAGAAAGAAGACAGAAAAAAAATCCATGAGTGAGGGGGGAAGGACACCACGTGGCATCACGGAGGGGGAAGGGGGGCCATGGGGAAGGGGGGACCGCAACTCTTTGTTGCGGTTGGTATGCCAACCGCAACAAAGTGTTGCGGTTGGGCATGGAGGGGGGGAGGGGGATGGGCCACGTGGCGGGGGAGGGGGGGACGGGGCCACGAGGTGGGGGAAAGGGGACACCACGTGGCCGGGGGGAAGGGGGCCAACCGCAACTCTTTGTTGCGGTTGGGCATGGGGGGACATGGGGGAGGGGAGGACGGGGGAAGAGGGGGGCCATGGGGGAAGGTGAAGGCCATGTGGCGGGGGAGGGGAGGACGGGGGAAGGGGGGCCATGGGGAAAGGCCACATGGCGGGGAAGGGGGACACCACGTGGCGGGGGAAGGGGGACCAACCATAACTCTTTGTTGCGGTTGGGCATGGGGGGGAGGACGGGGGGAAGGGGGGCCATGAGGGAAGGGGGAAGGGGGGACGGGGGGAGGGGGGCCTAGGGGAAGGGGGGAGTGGGAGGGGGGCGCAACCGCAACTCTTTGTTGCGGTTGGCTTTTGAAACAAATCATGCCAACCGCAACTCTTAGTTGCGGTTGGGCTTTTCCCTCAATTATTCCAACCGCAATACTTTGTTGCGGTTGGTTTTGTGAAGAATAATTGCAACCGCTACTCTTTGTAGCGGTTTGGTGGAGAAATTGTTATTTCTCCACCGGTAGACAGGGATCGGCTCATATATATATATATATATATATATATATATAGCTGATCCGTTGAGAGCGCTAGCAAAATAGGAGATCTTGCTAGCGCGATCTGACCGTCCATCCCTGATCGCTTATTACAATTCCGATGAGTCCACTTTGAATTAATGATTGGATAAATGCTAGGCTCCTAGCCTAGTCAAAAAAGATATATATTGGTAAAGTGGGAGAAAGCCAAGTGCTGATAATTTGCATTTCTTTTGCCGAGTTTTTGTCCTTCCTCAATTGTTTTCAAATATAGTTTGAAATACGGAATATCTGCTGTCAATCGAAAGTTACCAATGATCTGCTGAGGTGCAAGCGTGGGCGAGATTACTTGGTCAAACGTTAAGTAAGTACGAAAAATAAGTTGACATATATACTTGAACAGATCGAATTTTATCAACCTAAACTTTTACGTCGAGTTGAATTTATGCAGTATACATGAACTTCTTTGACGGCGGACATTGAGATTCTTGTTAAGTTCCAAGCACGATCATGTAAGAATTTGGGATGGAGGGAAAGGTTAGTCTCAATGTATGATTGGATTTGCACGGCATAATGGTGTGTCACTTCATTGATCCGTTGGATTGGGGTCAAAAGAAGTTCCTCCAAGGCTCCAAGGACTCAAAAGTTATACGCTTGGATGCTTGAATGTGGCCCCTACTTGATAACTTTGTGTTCTTCATGTGATAATGCGGTATCTTTAACTTTGTTCTATTCCTGACTTAGCCCCTCAAATTGACGGAAGGAACTACCGAAAGGGAATCTAACGTGTTTTTAGAAAACTTTTGATGAAATTCGCAAGCATTATCACCGAATTTTTGATAGAAGAACTAATTGGCAAGGGAATGTTGTGTGACTTGGCATTTCTATGTGCACTTGAGGACATAGTAATCTGTGTCCTTCTTGGCATGTTAATGGGATTACGAGTTGATTTGTTCTAAAAGTGCTCCCCAGATTTGATATTCCTTCTTGGGATGGTACACAAAATCTCAGATAAAAGTATCATTGGCCAAGGTTACTTTCTATCAAAATTGGAATATATGCTGCCACTGTACTTTGTAAATAAAGATTGAAACTTTAACATTCAAAAAAATACTTTTTTTTTCTTCTTATGTTTGGGGTGCTGGGGTGTGGGTGGGTGGGTGGGGGGGGGGGGGGGGGAGATGTATGGCAGGGGGATGATTTAGTGAGATCGATTCCAGTATTTAAGAGCGCCTTCCAAACTTATCAATGCATAATTCAAATCTCGCCAAAGATCGGAAATGCTTGCTCTTGGCTATCTATCTCCTTTCAATTTGACAACCCCAAATGTTTCTCTATCATTACGGTCGAGGTTCAAAACATTACATATACAAAGACTTAAATATCTTTTTATTCATTTCACAATGTGCTACCTTGACTTGGTAAATTTTTCTTGCTAATCTGTTAACAACTAAAAGTGATGATGTTACTAAACTCCTTGAATTTAAGAGTAGATAACAGCCTAGGACAATTTCTTGCTATAACACCTATGCCCTTTGACCCGATGGAGTCATAAAGACGTTAAGAAAAATTAGTGAAAAAACACATTTGCCATCCTCTTTTCTCTCTCCTTTCTTTCATATTCAGGTCACGACCATCGTATCCTCCACCACTATCAACCACTATAGCACCATCCCAATACCACCGCACCATAGCCACAACGCCACAGTCAAACTCAAATCCTCATCGCACTATCACCACATTCTCTATGACCAACCACATCCTTAGCGAGAAAAACACTCCTTTTCGCAATCACTTTACGTCCTCCTTTTTCCAGCAGGTTTTGCCCCCGTCAGTGACCGAAATCTTTACAAACTCTGCTTTCTCGACCTTTGCACCTTTGGTTTTTGAGGGTCGGGAGGTGAGAGGACGATGATCTCCTTGATGTGCCTATTTATCCTTGGTGTAACATCGTTGCTCTCGTCACCGGAGGAATTGGTGGCGTCAAAGTTGCTGATTATAATGCTTATCACCCGTTGCTTAAACTTGCATCGGAGTTGTCACAAGTTTTCAAAGTATGTCATCACCACACATCGATGCCAGAGAGAGTGTTTATAAGATGGATGACCAAAAAAAGGGGGAGAAAAGAGAGGGTGGCGACAGCGGGAAGGAAGGGGAGAGAGAGAAAGAGACGTATAAAATACGTATTTAAATATTTAAGGGTGGTATTGATCTTTTTAAATACAAAATGGCCATCTTAGTCAAAACTGTTAGTTATTGTTACGAAACTCTAACGCGGGAGGACTTTGATATAAATTTTGTCACATATTGGACACAAATGTCTACTTTATCAAAAAACAGTTTTTGACTGTAATTACTCATAAACTAAAGGAGTTTAGTGATGTTATCCCTAAATAAAAGCATGATAAATTTCCTGAAAAATGACAAGTACAATAACAAAGTACACAAACCCTATCAAGTTCACGAATGATCCGATTTCTGAATATGAGTTGTGCCAAACCTGAAAAATATTCCCCCCTCCGAATAACAGTTCATTTTCTTCTGTCCTTCTCCTATGCCTTCCGTCCTTCATCTAACAGTTCTAGGTAGTTAAAATAAAGGGCTAATTACACCTATGTCCCTGAGGTTTGGGGGTAATTACACGCGCAGACACAAAATTTCACAATGTAACACTTATGTCCGTTGACAAACGGAATACAAAAATACTTAACGGTTTTGACAAAAAGACTTGATTGCCTCTAACTTTTTCTCCAGATCTGCCGCCCACTCCCTCACCTCACGCCGCCGGCAGCCCAAGCCCCCTCCCTCGCCCTACGCCGCCGGCAGCCCAGCCCCGTCCCTCGACCCATGTCCCCGGTAACCCAAGCCCCACCTCGTGCCCGCCGCAACATATCCTGGAATCTTGCTTATCCGACAATACACCTATGTCTATTATCCTTCTATAGTAATGATCTTCATCTCTCACTCTCTCACTTAATCTGGACGAGGAAGGCAATCCGAAGGTCACCGATTTTGGCCTTAGCGCCTTTACCGATCATCTACGGCAAGCCAACCCCGATCTCTGGTCACTACGACAAACTAACCCTGATCTCTGGAGAACCTGGGCATCGCCGCGGACATTTTAGCCGTCACGCCGTCGTTCCTGGTGGTGAAGGTGAAGAAATCGAGCGGCGACACCCTGGATTTATGTCCGCTCAGTAGATTGATGGTGTAATTAGCTCTGATTCGCTTTGAAGGACATCCGTTGGACGTCGCCCCTAGATGCTCCGGCGCCGGCGTTAATGGTTTGACCCGAAATCGAGGTGCAGATTGATGGCTTATTTGTTTCTCGAAATCTTGGGCTGTCAGTATTCTTAGTTGAATCATAGGCTAATTAGTTTATGAATTAGCCGGCGCTGGCGAGCAGTGTGATTTTGAAGCTGGAGGAGGTGGCCAAGGTGGTGACGTTCGGCGTGTGGTTGCAAGGGCTGGAGAATGGGAGGAAGGAAAAACTGAGCAGATTGAGATAAATTAGGGTTTACAGATTGAGATAAATTAGGGGTTTGAAATCCTAACTTGCGGATTGAGACAAATTATGGTTTTGATACAGATTGAGAATGAAAATTAGGGTTATGGGTTGGGGGAGAATGAACACATCAAAATTTCAAAACCCTAATTTACAGATTGAGAAATTTTGATGAAATAGACTGAATAGAGATAGGGAACAAATCAAATTTAGGGTTTTAAAACCCTAATCATTAAATTAAGGCTTGAAATCTTAATTTAAATTTTAAAAAATATTCTGTATATAAAGTACAAGGGGTAGTATCGTCATTTTAAAAATACGTATTGATGACATCATAAAAAAGTATACTTTTTGGACAGAATTTTGACGGATGGACACGGGTGATACATTTGAAACACTTTTGGTCACGAAATGTTACATTTTGAAACTTTGTGTCCTTGACTGTAATTACCCCTAACCTCAGGGACATAGGTGTAATTAGCCCTAAAATAAATAGTCTAAAATCACGAAACTTTAGCTCCAGCTAAACCAGAGTTTTGAATTAAGCTTTTGCTGATCCTTCCCACAACAGTACACTACTACGAATATGAATCAAAACCCAAACGACACCCTCTGTACCAGTGGCGGACCTACATGATGGCAAGGGGCGGCTGAAGCCCCCCTGAACTTTTGAAAAAATAATTTTTTTTGGGAATCGCACCCAGACCCCTTTCCCAAGATTTCGTTTCTAGAGATGCCGTTTCTGATACCCCGTTCCCCGAGACCCACACTCGGCACTCTCTCTCTCTCTCTCTCTCTCTTACTGTTGTGACTTCGTGAGGACCGTGAATGACCGCCGGTGGACTCTGACGAGGCTACTCCAAGTCCGACCAAATCTGCCCATGCCGACGACCGCGACTGAAGTTGCTCAGGTAGCGATTACCATGACGACGGCCGATGAGGCTTCGCTCCTCGAGACTTCTACTGCTACCCAAGCCATGGCTACTTCGAATCCGACCAGACCTGGCCCCTCACGGCCTCACCCCTGCCGGCGACCGCGACTGAAGCCGCTCAGGCGACGCTGCAACGACGTCGACGAGGCTCCCTGCTGGCTACTTGACGCCTTAACCTGCTGCTGCTTCAACTCTTCGACTGCTTGTGGACTTGTGCATCGCCGCCACATCTAAGCAAAGAGCCTTCGCCGGACTTGTGGTACAATGACCAGTGTATTTGGTATATAACTTTTTAGATACACTGTATTCTAAAATTATTGTTATCACAATCATAATTATGCTAATAGATTATTATTGATTTACTATTTTCAATATTATTTTAATAAAAAAATTTGCACCCTCTAAAAAAAATTTCTGGTTCCGCACCTGCTCTCCTCTGTGCTACCCACCATACCCCAATAATTTTCCGCATGAAACCTGAGAAATGCCTCCACCCGTATAAATCGCATCTTATTGTACGGGGCACCATTTTTCTAATCAACTTCAATGGGCCCCACATCACGCGGCCCTTCCAATTCTCAAACCATCTTCCCAAACCTGCCCCTCTCCATTTCTCGGAATTACAACAACATCACTAACCCAACAATTTTTACCAGGTAGTATTGTACCCCTTTTAAGGCTTAAGCCCATGGTTCTCTTCAGTTTCAGTCACTGGAGGATATATAATGAGAAAACGTTCTCTCGCTTGGGCTGATGAGTTAATCTGGAAGTAGTGAAAAGTGAAAGGGGATAAAAGAAAAAAGATGCACTGAGCTTTCAAGATCAAAAGCACAAAAATAGAGCAGTCCCTCGTAGTTGTTGTGTCCCTCAAAAGTTCCTCTGGATACCCACGCCCCACTCCCACCACATTTTTCTTTCTTTAATTCCCCAAATTCCAAGGAAACCAAAACCATCCCTATCTCACCCCCTCACTGCCCCCCAAACCCCAACTCACAGTTCATCAAAAGAAGGGTCTCTGATCTCTCTCCCCGTGTCATCAAGATCACGAGATCTCCTCCCCCCGCCAACCTCCCACCACCACCTGAGAGAGAAAAAAAGTAAACCAAAAAGGCAAAGCATGCATTACCATTTCCCACACCCTTTTCCTCCCTTCCAAAAAAAAAGCCCAAATTCAGCTGCTCACTCCTGCTAATACATTTTAATGACAAATATTTCGGCAACAAATTTTGTCACTAAATCTGAATCGATTAGGCGGCGGATCATTGTCCAAGTTCAGCGCACATCCGACACCATATTTATTGCTGTTGAAAGAAACGACGCCGCTGCTGTCACTTACGAAGAAAGTAATGTTCAAGAGTGTCCCACACCCCAGGCGCACCAAGCTGGTGCCTACTGAGTTTTGGTTCAAGTTGAAGCTCGGAGGGTGAGTCGTAGGACCCCAAATTAACGTCTTTTTTTTTTATCAAAAAGACACACACGTGCAGCTGGTGATTTGAAACCTGTGCCAGTCCCCCCCCCCCCCCCCCCCCCCGCCGAAACAATTCATGGGAATACTAAATCAAACTAGCTGTAACACAACATCTAAATAAATAGGACCAAACTCAATTACCAACGGAGAAATTAACAACATAATTTTCTTTTCAAAGTCATGTTTTTCGGACTCTGTGTGTAATTAGCCCTCTACATTTTCCTTTTTAATTCAACTCTGTACGGAAATGAGGCCAAAAAAAAAATTGCAAACCCCAAGAACACTTCGTAAATGTGGAAAAACCAAAACGAAAAAAGAATCTCGATGTTTGCCAAATATGCTTATCGTGACCGGGAGACCGACTCGGCCAGTTTCCCGATCCTTTCCACCAGCTCCGGCGACAGTTTCTTTGCCGGTTTCCGTTCTTTCTCGGGCCGAAAATCGAAGCCGAAAACATCCGACACCTCCTCCGAGCTCCACCCGGCTTTCTGAAGTGACTCCGAGAACCGATCCGTTTTCAAAAGCAGCGCGTCCAGGACGGCTTGATTGTCTAACATAACCATTTCGCCTTCGAAGAACCCGGAGGACGACACGTTTACGATCTCGGACACGTCTGACTCGGCCCACCCGCCTTCTCTCAAAACCGACCCAATCTTCCCAATGTACTCGTCGACCCACTTGGGGATCCCGGATCGGGTCATCTCGAAATACCGGTCCGGGGAAGAAGACGAGGAAGACGAGGAATTTGAGTTCCTTCGTCGCCGATCCACGGCGGCGTCGCTCCAGAACTCAATCCATCTTGGCGTTTTACCTCCCGCCACCGTATCAAAGCTTCTCCTCGAGAAAACCCCTGTTTTTTCGTTAACCGATCGTTGTTTGGAGAGAGTCCGGGGCTCAGACCCTTGAAACAACGAGGACTCCCGGTCGAAAAAGTCCGAGAGATCGAACCCGCAACAGAAAATCCGACTTTCATCGACGTAGAAGATCGGGTTTCCGGCTAAGGAAGGATTACACGGAATGTAGCAGTGATTGAAAATGGGTATTAACAATGGAGCTCTTTTAAGCGCGTTTCGGGCAATCTTCATGGCTTTCTCCGGGTCGGATGGTCTTGGGCCCCAAGATTTAGACCAGAGAGTATTCCGGGCTACGTGAAATGTGATAGCAGCGATGGGCAGATCAAGGGAAGCGCGCAGCTGCAACCGAGCCGAGCCGGCCGAGCGCCAGTCGGGGAAGCCGGGCCCGATGGGCAACCCAGCGGAAAGGACGGCTTTCAGATCGGGTGGGAAGGGAAACCCGAACTCTGCCTCTGCGCGGGCGAACTCGGTGTCGGATAACCCGGGCTGGACTTGTACACCCGAGCTCCTGAGGTGGGTGATGACCTTATCGGCCAGGGAAGAGAAAGAGACGAGGCTGTTTCGAGCGGGGAGCGGCGTAGAGGGAGCTGAGGCAGCGGCTCGGGCCGAGAGGCGGCGAAGCCCGGCTACGTGGGCCGGGTTTAGACCCGTCATCCTGCGGTCCACGTCCACCATCGTTGTAAAACCAGATCAATATATACTATAGAGTGTTTGTTGGTAGAGATTGTCTTTGTGTCTGTAATGGAGTGTGGTACTTTTTGGAGGAAGTGTGCGCAAAGGGCAGGGACGGGAAGAAAGCGTGAGAGAGAGAGAGATGCAAAGGTTTTGGATTTGTAAAGAGCGAGGGTGGTTCTTATAAATGCTAAGTGGAGTGGGGCCTACTTTTGAGATTTTGCTGTTGGAGTATTTTGACCATTTGTTTATTTTGGTGTAGGTTTCTTCTTCTACTTGACGGTGTAAGGTTATGGGCTCCATTTGTGGAAGCATAATTTTGGAATTTCAGGTGGCCATTGGTCCATCCCCTTTTTTATTTATATATATATATATAGGGGCCGGGGTATGTTGGATGGACTGTGGATCAGTATTAGTTAACCTTAACACTATGTTTCGGTGATTTAGGGGATAATAATGGTGAAGACACAGGACAGATATACATATGTTTTTTACTGGAACAACGTTAACAACAACGTACTTGATATTAAATTTGATAGTGCAGGGCAGAGTCAAAACGAGAGTACGAGCGAGATGCTTTTGAAGGATTTGACATTTTTCTTGACAATATTTTGAGTCTACATGATAGACATAAGAAAAAGCACGGGACACCTTTGTGTTTTGATCATACTTTTCAGAAAAATAACTATATGGATGTGTTCTATATATTTTTCACATAAAAAACCTAACAAGAATAATAATTTATTTCTGTTCTTTATTTTTCAAAATATTAGAAATTAAGAGGAGTAAACCTTTCATGTGTGGCAGAGGTAGACCAACACGTCATCGTTGAGACTAACCATTTAGAAAGAATTTTACGTGAGCACTAAATATACATTATCGTAGTTTCAAGTCTTTCAAAAATTCAGTTAAAGAAAGAAATGATACGGACGTATAGCTGTAATATTCAATTTATGGCCAAAGGATGCAATATTAATGTAGTTCCCACAACACTAACCAATTTTCAAGATTTAGTTCCTTCACCATTAAGGTAAAAAAATATCCTTCAGCTTTCTTTCTTCCTTCTTTATTTCTACTTCACTTTCTTTTCCTTAAGGGAGTTGTTAAGATTTAAGTGAGACACCCAAAAAGAGTTCAACAAATTAAAGTCGACCTTTTGCCCATTCACATGAGGGAGAAGGAGTTACAAACGCTAGTAAAAGTGCTTAGGTGTTTTATGTTCCATACTAGCTAGCCCAGTTGGGTTTTTGCAAAGAGTACAAATAGCATAAAAACGAGGCATTAATCGAATCACACGTTCAAGTATGCGATACAAATTTTCACGAGTTACAAAATGTCGACGAAACGCACAGTATATCCTTTCTAAAATTCTAACACTACAAGTTCAATGATCAAAGCCTCACACGCATATTACCTCCACTTATTACTATTAACTTGGTGCCTTCGCCGAGATTTTTGTCCTCGGAATTGCTTGTTTTATTATGAAAACCTTTGTCGGTAACTAGTACACACACATGTGGGTTGAAAGGTCACTAAAACAAGGCCTACTTGAGGGTTGAGAATCAAGACGCAGGGGCGGACCCTGTAGTGTAGATGTGCAAACAAAGGGTTTCTTGTGGAAGCGTATAAAATTGTACATGCAACTGCATGCATGCATGTGAGGCAAAGCAGCCACCGCCGGCAGTCTTAACTCAACGTCTCTTAAGCATTAATTGGCTTCACATGAAGGGGAGAAAATCCTCTGCTGGCCTTCACGGACGTAAGGTGATCACCGTTCCGGCATGGAGCACCCGCAACCGTTGATCTGGCCGCGAGATTTGATGCATGATCTGGAGAAGAGCTTACTTCAAGGTCAAATGGTTGTGTGATTACTACATAATCCGTTTACTTGACCTCTAAGCACACGAAAGAGTTGTCAACGTAGCCAGTACTATACCGATTCCCTACGTTAAATTAAGGTAGGGTGGTTAAGACTAACGGTTACTAATTCAAACTAAACACGTGATGGGAACTCTGACAACTGCCTAATTGTAGGTATAATATTACTATAGGAAATTAAAAAAAATTAATATTCTGGATTTTCTAATCACCTCTGTTAAGGAAAGGGATTTTCGTACATAGGAGTGATTAGTTGACACTTGTACAAAGGGTAACAAGCTAGTGGATGTGAAATTGGAATTCGTTTTCCATTCGAGAGCATGCACTAGTTACACGGTCGTCATATCGTTTGGTCGAGGGAAGAAGTAATTGATTTGGTCAAGGGCTTTGATTGGTTTGCTAGATTTGTAAGCACAAAATTCTACCGAACTATCGTTAAGAGTTTTTAAAAAACAAACGATATTCAAAAGGGTTGGTCTATTTTGCATCTTTTTGTACTAAGTAATATTTTCAGGAAAAATTTAATGTTAACCGAGGTTAAATTCATCTCGTTTACAGCTTTAACATAGACATTTGTTATAAGTCATTGCAACGTCTCGATTGCAATTCTTACTTCAAGGGCCACATAATTTGATTTCTACAGTATCCATTATAGTTATAAAAAAGTACCAGTACCGGCCGGTACGTACTGCTTTTATCTTTTACTAGTACGACATTTCTTACATTTTGTACCGGTCAAAATATCACTCTGTGCCTGTTGTACCGGCCGGTACAGGTAATACCGGCCAAGATAGTCCCTTAAAAAATGTAAAAGTATCAAATTTTATTAAAAATTTTATAAATTGACCATATAAAGATTAGATAGAAAAACACTATAAGTTTTATCATACCAATCAAAGCTTATCTAGCTTTTTACTTATTATATTCATTACAATTTGTAAAATCTTTCCTGATAAGTTTTCGATCTTCACTTAACTTTAATATACTTTAACCTATAAGCTTCGATCATATTCTTTCATCAACATGATGTACTCTGCTTTGCTTATGCGCGCGCGCGCACACTTAGAAAAAATAACTTATTCTTGAACTAAAAAGTATTGTTATTGAACAAAACAGCTTATTCTAATAACATAATAATTTGCGAACGAGATCGTCGAAAAGAGTGGAATAAACAACTTATTTAGAAACCAATAGTTTATTTGAAAATTAAGATAATTCAAGCTCTATATAACAAATATTTTATTTTAGAGGAGCTGTGAGTAAGAAAATACATGTATATATTGTTACTTCGTCAATGAAAGAATATTACATATATAATGTACGTACTATTTTATAGAAAAAAGGTATGCACTCCGGTATCCATTTCATCACATTATTAAATATTATGGTCATGCTGTTGCATGCCAATGACTTGCTAATTCAGATTTCGGTTAACAAGCAACAAAAGTTAACAAGTTGCAACACTTGTTTCTGGGAATAACTTGAACACGCTCGGTATGTCAACCCCAGTGACTCTGAAATTTACTGTAAGCAACTACCCTCCCAATTGGAAGTGCCGAATGCAATTGACTCTTCAAGTTTAACACTGAAGATTTTTCCCTTCCCTAAGTGTGTGTGTGTGTGGGCGCGCGTGTATATATGTGTGGTTGACTGGTTGGGTTGGGGGGGCATCTGCATGTTTTGCTTCCATTCTCACTCCTCAGCCACAGCTGCATTATTTGGCTTTTGTTTAAGTGAAAATTATTTTACCTTTTTTTCCCAAGCTTTCGGCAGTTTTTATTCATAAATAAACAAGACAGCATTGTTAATTAAAGAAACAGATATGGTAGAGAAAGAAAGAACTGCAAAATCATTTTGAAAATAAACTGCGGAAAGCTGGGCAACATACTACCGCAGACAAGCATAACTTTCTAGTTTTTAGTTTCACACCCCAACTTTTTCCAACCTTTAAAATGTGTGAGAAATTAAAGCAACAAACTACTGCGACTTTAGAGTGTTTGTACTTTAGGTCACGGCAGAATTAAGTGTAACTTTGACCCTGATTCGAACAGCAAATTATGATAACCAAAGAATACATATATATATATATATATATATATATATATATATATATATATATATATATATATATATATATATATATATATATGATGGTGATCCATTGCTAGCGCTAGCAGCGCTAGCACCGTCCGCTACATAATGTAGCGGACGGCCAATTATCGTCCGCTACATTATGTAGGGGACGGCCAAACAGCGCTAGCAACAGTGCTAGCGCTAGCAATGGATCACGATCCATATATATATATATATATATATATATATATATATATATATATATATATATATATATATAGGGAGCTGATCCATTGATAGCGCTAGCAAAATAGGACAAGTTGCTAGCGCGATCTGGCCGTCCATCCCGAAAGATGGACAGCCCAGATCTTTTTTTTACGTTTGTTTTAAGTCCGTCCGCTATATTATGTAGCGGACGATTTTTTGACAAAAATACCCTCCAACTTAAAAAGATCCCATCCGCTACATTATGTAGCGGACAAGTTTTCTGACTTTTTTTCTCTTTCTCTCTCCTCTCTCATAAATGCTCTGACATTTTTTTTCTCTTTCTCTCTCTCCTTTCTCTCGTCCGCTACATTATGTAGCGGACAAATTTTTTTACCTTTTTTCTCTTTCTCTCTCCTGTCTCTCCTTAATGTCACGACATTCTTTCATTTCTCTCTCCTCTCTCTAATCATTTTTTCACTTTCTCTCTCCTTCTCTTATTAATTCTCTCTCTCTCGTTTCTCTTCAGAAAGGGAAGAGGAGCAAATTGCAGCCGATTCCAGTACGAGAAAAGCAACTCCAAAAAACCCGAACAGCAAAACAACCGCCATCACCAGCACAATTGGATCAAAATTGGATTGTATTGGATTGATGTACAGATCAAGTTCGTTCTTGTTCTTGGGTCTCTTTCTCTGTCCGGGCTTGTTTTACTCAACCCGTTTTTTGGGGCGCTGGAGGAACCAATTAATGAAAAAGCTTCGGAGCATAGATCAAGCATGGAAACGCTCATGAGCCGAGGTCAGAAGATGTGGAACGATGAGTAACCCAAATCGAAGTCCTCTGCAACCAGAACCGCTACCACCTACAACAACCACAACAGCCAAAAAGCAGCCGCAACCACCGAATGTGAATAGATTAAAAGCCAAGGCACCCCATGGCACATAGCTTGAGCAGATCTACCATCTACGCCTCCCATCGGCCACAACCTGTGAATCAAAGCGAAAAGCAACCGCCACACCATGAAACGACGAAATTGTGGAACCATAGCTTCTGCTTCGAAGTGAATGGAACCGTTGAAATTGTAGATGAAAGCCATGCTCTAAGGGCCGATATGCTCAAACTCTTTTATGCGTATACCGAAAGGAAGATCCCATTTCTGATTAACAAAGTGGTAAGAAAACAGAAGAGACAGAAAGGAGGAGAGTGGAGGGAGAAAACAGAAAAGTGGTGAGAGAAGAGAAAAGAGAGAGGAAAGAGACAGAAGAGACAGAAGAAATTGATGAGAAAGAGAGAGAGATGTCAGCAAAATTAATGTGCTACTCGTCCGCTACATTATGTAGCGGACATAACGGAGTCTGAAAATTTGTCCGCTACATAATGTAGCGGACGTAACGGACTCTGTGAAAACTTGTCCGCTACATTATGTAGCGGACGGACTCGGAGGGTATTATTGTCAAAAAAATGCAAAAAATTGTCCGCTACATAATGTAGCGGACGTACTTAAAAAAACGAGAAAAAAAGATCTGGGCCGTCCATCTTTCGGAATGGACGGCCAGATCGCGCTAGCAGCTTGTCCTATTTTGCTAGCGCTATCAATGGATCAGCTCCCATATATATATATATATATATATATATATATATATATATATATATATATATATATATATATATATATATATATATATGGAGCTGATCCATTGATAGCGCTAGCAAATGGAGTTAAGTTGCTAGCGCGATCTGACCGTCCATCCTGAAAGATGGACGGTCCAGATCGTGCCTTTTTCCAAAACTGGTACCCGTCCGCCATACTGTCTCGCGGACGGGAGTTTTACCTTTTTGCCCTCCTCCCATGTCCGCGAGACAGTCTCGCGGACGCCTTTCTGTTCCTGACATGTGTCAGGAAAAAGGCGTCCGCCATACTGTATGGCGGACGATCTCTAGGCTGACACATGTCAGGGCCTGTCCTCTCGGTCGCCTATAAAGTCTCGGGCGTGAGCCCCGAGAACTGTCCCCTGGTATCTGTATGGCGTCAACAGTGTCCCCTTGGTATCTGTATGGCGTCAACAGTGTCCCCTTGGTATCTGTATGGCGTCAACAGTGTCCCCTTGGTATCTGTAGCGGACGGCGTCCCTTCGTCAACTCTCTCCTGCTATAAATATTTAATCAGATCGGGGTATATATATTATTGTAGCGGACGGCGTCCCCTCTCTCGAACATCTAACCTAAAGCCGCTACCCCATCTACGGCGACTCACATCTCCGGTCACCCACATCTCCGCCGACACCACCGTCCTCCCCTCAACGACGATCTCGATGGCTTCTGGATCGGAGACCACCTACGCCTACGATTATATTGGCAACTTGCACCTGGTAGGCAAACACTTTTTCAAAGTCATGATGCCGGGATTTGAGCATGAACTTGTAGGCTATCCCTCTTTCTCTTTCTCTGTATTTTCGTGTGTTAAAAGTTTGATCTTTTGTTTTTCTTAACCAAAACTAACCTATTTTTTGTATTTTGTGTTTGGTAGGACATACCGGAAGCATTTACCAATCAATTTACAACAATTCATGATAGTGCAAGATTATATAGCCGCAAGGGGGCATGGCAGGTTGAAATCAAGCTGAAGCCCGGCCGATCCCAAAAAAAGGAATTCGCAGAGGGTTGGAACGTCTTCGTGCGCCAGCATGGCCTCGAACTCGGGGACTTTGTAGTGTTCGAACACCTTGGGTGGTGGGATTTTCAAGTTGTAATCTTTGATCGGAGCGCTTGTGAAAAGCTTTCGTACCCCATTTGTGAACCATAGTTTATTATAATAAAAATATTTATGTTCTTGTTTATTATGTTTTCAAATTTTTTCTTGGTTAATTGTGCCTTTTTTTGTTGCCTCGATATATTGAGATCGTTGATTATGAATCGTACATTATTTTTTGGAAAAATTGAGATTGTTGATTCCGTCGCTAAAACAAGTCTTCGGGCGTCAGTTTATTAAAATAGCATTAACGTACTATGTCGCTAAAACAAGTCTTCGGGCCAATTTATTTCAATTTATTAAAACTGCATTACGGGCGCCAATTTATTCCAATTTATTACATTACGCCACATTGTATAGCTCTATATATATAGCGGATATAAGGGGCCCTCCGCTTAGGCCGGGTTCGGGAAGGTCGGGAACTAAATGTCTGGTCCGTGCCAACCATTTTCTGCGGTAAGTATATCCGCGATACTATATAGCGGACAGTTTGGACTAAGTGTAGAAAAAACTAAGTGTTGGAGAGGTGGAACTAAGTGTAGAAGAAAAAACTAAGTGTAGAAAAAACTAAGTGTTGGAGAGGTGGAACAAAGTGTAGAAGAAAAAACTAAGTAATGGTATTCTGTGGGGCCGTCCGCTACATAGTATAGCGGACGTAGAGAAGACAACCACAAAAATTCTGCGGGGCCGTCCGCTACATAGTATAGCGGACGTAGAGAAGACAACCAAAAAAATTATGCGGGGCCGTCCGCTACATAGTATAGCGGACGTAGAGAAAACTACCAAAACAACCAAAAGTCTAGCGTCCGCGATACTATATAGCGGACAAGGAACAGACCCGCGATACTATATAGCGGACGGCAAATATATATTGTCCGACAGCATATATATATATTCAAACCCAAAAGATTCACCCCCTATAACTTCTACACTCTTCTTCTCCGTTCTTCCTACTCACAAATATTCCCAGCGGCGTTGGCAAGCAGATCTGCGCAATTTCTTCATAAGAGCAGCTTTAATACCCCCCCTAATAGATCACGTAAGTTCACAAAATCAATCCTTTACATGTTTCTAATCTATAGTTGTGATCAATATTGCGTTTTATGCGTGGTTTTGATTATGCATTGAGCATGTGCTAGCGGTGATGAGGATTTATATATGTATGTATTTGTTCATGTGCTAGCGTTTGTAAAATCCGATTCCATAGTTTCAGTTGCAAAAAATGGAATTTATCCCTGGACCAGAAGATCCATCCGTGTTATACGACCAAGCCAACCATATCAGTACGCTCATATGGGATGGTGGAGTAAGATACATTATTTATCAACTTTCTTATTATTACGAACGTTGTTTTACCGTTCATTTTGCTCAAATTGTATTTATTAATAATTCGTAGGAAAGAGAACTTCTCACCACCGTAGAAGTATCTCGCGAGTTCACGAGATGGACCTTGAACAATTCCCAGAAAAGAATACTGCGTGGAATTGGGTTTGGGATTTTCACGCATGGGCAGATCTTTCAACAGCTTGACCGGGCCTTGATAGGTGCCCTTGTTGAGAGGTGGAGAAGTGAAACGAATACGTTTCACTTCCCGATCGGAGAGATGACGATTACCCTAGAAGATGTAGGGTTCATCTTGGGGTTGCCGGTGACGGGGCGGCCGGTAATTGCTCCTCCGTCAGACGCAACGAATAAGAGAACAGCGCGAGACTTCTTCACTTCGATACCCCAGGATCAATTTAGCACTGGTGGTATAAAGTTGAAGTGGTTGGTAGATACCTACGGGGTTTTGCCGGAAAACTATACGGGCCGTGAGCTTGTGGTGTACACAAAGGCCTTCCTCTTGTGGGTGATGGGAGCAATTTTATTCCCAACGACGTCGAAGAACACGGTCAGCGTGAAATATTTACCGTTGTTGGGTAACCTGTCGGAGGTTGGGGATTATGCCTGGGGTGCAGCGGTTCTTTCGTATCTGTACCGAGCATTGCACAAGGCAACGAGGCCCAACTCCAAAGCCATATGTGCATGTCTCTCGCTATTGCAGGTATATCATATAAATCATGTCTTCGTTATTGTGTTTTATTTTTGTTGAATCGACGATATAAATATAATTTTTTGATGTTCTCAGGTGTGGTCTTACGAACACCTTGCTCCCGGTGCACCAACGCGTAGGGATGGAACCGACAAAGTCTGGCCTCGGTTGTGTGCTTGGGAGTACAGCCGGAGGGCTAGCCACTACAAGAGGAGAGTCGATCCCCATCACAACATTACGTACTATCGAGGGGAGTTCGACCGTCTATCTCCGGGCCAAATGCGTTGGGCACCGTACATACGTTTGGCGCGACGGGTGGGAGAGTCGTTCGTCTTCACGCTCTCCGGGTTGCAGCGCACACCCCTGATCCATTTCGAGCTCGCAGAGTGGCAGCTGCCCGACCGAGCAATGCGCCATTTTGAGTTGGAGCAGGGTTTGCCAGTCGATGCCCCGGATATGAGGGTTAACAGGAACCCACCGGATGTCGGAGTGTTTGGCACCGCCAATGCGTACGAATTGTGCGCGGCCGAAATAGAGCTTTGGACTTCTTGGCAGGACACACTGGCGGCCATCGTCTCGGAGCCAGACCCCGTTATCAGCATCGATCAGTACGATGAGTGGTACTACCGCATCACGCGGAGGAGAGTAGCCCCTGTAAACTTTGAACGTGGGGAGAGGTATGCGCCTAGGGGTCAGATCGATGAGCGTATGGCATACAATCTCGTAAGTTGCCCAACAAGTCTGACTTGAACCAAATTAGTTGAATATAAATGTCTGATTGAAGTTACTTAATTTTTTATCTCTTTGGATGTAGGTTAATGCCTCGCTTGCATTCTTCCAGAAGTTGAGTGAGCGGAGGGATCTGGTGAGCGCAATGGGCGAGGATCTTTGCCAACAGGCTGCGACATTGGCTTTAGGCTGCGGGAATTTTTTGCGCCAAGCATCGGGCCAGTCTTCGGGAGTAAGCCCGGGAATGGGTTATACGGGCGTCAGCCAGGGATACGGTGATCCCTCTGGACAGGCTTCAGGGGTGAGTCAGGGAGTTGTGGTACCTCTGAAGCGGGGATGGGACAGGCTCAAGCGTCGTGGGGCGATTACAGCGGCCCCTCCTTCAATTTGTTCCCGGAACCCCTCTCTCAAGTCACGCAAGACTTTCCTTTCGGAAACTACGGTTTCTCCGAGGCACTGCCCATTGTCCCGTGGGCGGGACCAGTTGGCGGCCCCGAAGGGGAATATCAGCCGGCCGAAGAAGGAATTGGAGGCCAATATCCCCCGATCGACCCCCGAGGGCAATATCCGAAAGGGCATCCAGCCAGGCCCCTAAAGCCGCATAAATGCGATATAATCCGAGCCCGTTATTTTAGCGGGGCCCCCCAAGACGGAGCGTCGTATGACGTGGATCACCCCGAGGGCTTGGATTACAATGCCTCTTGGACAGAGATCGCCTCGCTGGCGCCGGGATCTTGGTTAGACAGCGGTGTCATCTCGCACTACGTGCAAATTCTGAGGCGAAGGTGTCGGGAGCATCCAGACATCGGTCTGCGCGTGTTTATCTTGGATGCTTTTTTCCATCAGCTCCTAGTACAAGAGTGGCACGACTGGGGCAATGCAAGGAAGGGGAGAGGCATGGCCCAGTGGAAACCGTCCCCTAACCTACAAGCATATCTTGCTAGGGATAGTCCAGTGAGCGCAAGTGTTGCCGACGTGTTTCTAATCCCCTTTTTAGGGAATGCCCACTGGTACTTGGTTTGCTACGAACCATTACAGAGCACGGTTTCAGTCGTCGACAGTCTCTACGACGATACCGACGTGATGCCTGTGATTGATATGTACCGAGGCATAGGCCAGTTGGATGCCATGGTAAGATCCTGTTTCCTTCTTGTTGTAACTTGCATATTATAAAACTGATTAATCTTATTTTGCTAGCTATGTTTAATGCTTATTATGGTTCTCGCAGAATCTTTTTGCTGCCCTGGTCAATGGTAGGCGTCGGGAGAAGGTATCGCGCAGGCCGGTCCTCATTTTCCGATTGAAGAGGAGTAGGCCCAAGCAACATAATTCCTCGGACTGCGGCGTCTTCCTCTGCATGTACATGGATTACATTTGCCGGTCTGAGAGCCTCAAGAAGACTGTCTGGAGCGAAGAATGCATACAAGACTTTAGGTATAGGATTGCTTGGCAAATTATGAATGGCCGGCCTAGAGCTATTAGGTTTATTGTAAATCCGTGTAAGGAACATCATTCCTGCGAGAGATGATGTTCCCCAATTCACATTGTAACGTTACAACACTTTTTTAACCCAAAAAATTTATTGAATGCGATTGATTTTATTGACCAATATGATTTAACGGTGGGAAACCAAGTGTTGGATATCTGTCTATCTGCAGGGCAAGTGTTCAAAAAATAACAAAGTGATCGATAATATGTGTATCTGCGGGGCCGTCCGCTACATAGTATAGCGGACGCAGAGAAGTGAAACCAAAAAAAAAAAAAAAAAAAAAGTGTTGGGGTATTCTGCGGGGCCGTCCGCTACATAGTATAGCGGACGCAGAGAAGTGAACCAAAACCAAAAACTAAGTGTTGTAGGGGGGTATTCTGCGGGGCCGTCCGCTACATAGTATAGCGGACGCAGAGAAGTGAACCAAAACCAAAAAAAAACTAAGTGTTGTAGGGGGGTATTCTGTCCGCTACATAGTATAGCGGACGCAGAGAAGTGGACCACTACCCAACCAAAACCAAAAAAAAACCAAAACCAAAAAAAAACTAAGTGTTGGGGGTATTCTGCGGGGCCGTCCGCTACATAGTATAGCGGACGCAGAGAAGTGAACCAAAACCAAAAACTAAGTGTTGTAGGGGGGTATTCTGCGGGGCCGTCCGCTACATAGTATAGCGGACGCTACATAGTATAGCGGACGCAGAGAAGTGAACCAAAACCAAAAAAAAACTAAGTGTTGTAGGGGGTATTCTGCGGGGCCGTCCGCTACATAGTATAGCGGACGCAGAGAAGTGAACCAAAACAAAAAAAAACTAAGTGCTGGGGTCTGCGGGGCCGTCCGCTACATAGTATAGCGGACGCAGAGAAGTGAACCAAAACCAAAAAAAAACTAAGTGTTGGGGTGTCTGGGGGCCGTCCGCTACATAGTATAGCGGACGCAGAGAAGTGAACCAAAACCAAAAACTAAGTGTTGGGGTCTGCGGGGCCGTCCGCTACATAGTATAGCGGACGCAGAGAAGTGAACCAAAACCAAAAAAAAACTAAGTGTTGGGGTCTGCGGGGCCGTCCGCTACATAGTATAGCGGACGCAGAGAAGTGAAAACCAAAAAAAAACTAAGTGTTGTAGGGGGGTATTCTGCGGGCCGTCCGCTACATAGTATAGCGGACGCAGAGAAGTGAACCAAAACAAAAAAAAACTAAGTGTTGTAGGGGGGTATTCTTTAATACCTTAGGTTTCTAATGTTGTGCTGCGCAGTGTAGCGGACAGTGTAAGAAATCACGTATAAAAAAATGATTGTAAAGGTTATTACAAACGAGTCATTACTAAAATATTATTACAAAATGTCCGACACTTTTGATGGCTCATAAAAGATTATTACAAAATATTCAGTACACTAAAGTTCCACTGCAGCTTGTTCGTCCTCATCCTCGGCATCATCTTCTTCCCCGTCTTGCAAAGGCACTGGACTTATCCCCAGTGCCTTGTAATGGTTCCGCTTGTCGTGGTCTGTCATTTTGTTGCACAATGCACACCTTCTTAGCTTTTTTGGTTGACTTGCCGTCTCAATAGAGCTTTTCATCCGCGTAGATCTCTTGCGGCCTTTCGTTTGCGATATAATTGGATCCGAAGGCCGGATATCATTGTCGGCTCCCTCCCCCGGCTCGTCATCTTCTGATCCCGTCGTAGGCTCGGTGTCAACCGCATTGCTGACTGAAGCTGCTTCCAATTGGTCGACGATGGGCTCTTGCTGCTGAGCTACCTCGAGGAGATGTTTATATCCGACCATTGTAGCAGCACCCTTTACGGACAAACGGGTGAACATCGTCACCAGATGATTATACCGCAACGTCTCTGATTCTTCAAAGTCAGTATACGGGTGCTCCGGAAAGGAAATGGTACCGTGCAACCTGTTTGCACCTTTCGTCCAACGTGGCAGGACGTATTTATCGGGGATTGTCCTGATATTCTTCTGTGTGAAAAACCGCAGAATGTGTCTACACAGGATGCCATGGAACTCAAACTTCTTACAAACACATGTCACCGAGTCCGTCAATGTGTCGTGGGTCACCGTATAAATTCTGCGCAGCTTCTCAGGGACGAGGTCATTCACGAGCGAATAAACCTTGTACTCACGCGACGACTTTTCTGCCACCTTATATATACTGTATCGGCCCGATTTTTGCAGCTCTACTTGGTATAGCAGGAAGATCTCCTTCGTATAGACTTTGGCACCGTTCAGCTCCAGCGGGGTCTCAAGCAACCTTCTCCTTTGCTTGTACGTGGTTGCAAAGTCTGCAGCCCTTTCTTTCACGAACAACGACGCAACCGCTTTTTGTGCTGATGTGACGAAACTCTTCAAATTGGTAGCTGTACCCACATAATTATCGAACGTGGCATTCATAGATTCACTCCTGCCCGTCGTTTTCATGCCCGCAGAAAAATGACTTCTCGTGTAAACACCAATCCATTGCTCTTTGAGCCCGTACAAGTGCTGGAGCCACTCGTTGTCTTGCAATGAGTAATCCCGAACAAGCTTTTCCCACCTCTCCTCGAATTCCTCAATCGTTAATGACTTGAGGACGCATTTGTCAAAATCCTGTTTAAAGTCTGGATACTTTGCGTACATGTGATGCAGACGTTCAGGGTATTTGTTGCTTATGTGCCAAGTGCACAAGTTGTGTCGAGTATCTGGGAAGACGGTAGCAATAGCCTTCTTCATTGCCAAATCTTGATCGGTGATGATAACAGTCGGTGCTTTGAAGTTCATTGCTTCCAGCCACACCCTAAACAACCATTCAAAAGAACTCTCGCTCTCGTCCCTTAACAAGGCGAACCCGAACAGGATGGAGTGATAATGATGATTGACGCCCGTGAAAGGAGCGAACGGCATCGAGTACTTGTTGGTACGGTATGTGGTGTCGAAAGTCACGACATCCCCAAAATGCTTATAAGCTAGCCTCGAACGACCGTCGACCCAAAAAATTGTGCTAACTCGATGCTCGTCGTCAAGTTTATAGTCGAAGGTAAACTGCGGGTCCTCCATCTGCATCCGTTTCAATAGGCTCATTGTCGCTTGCGCATCATTGAGGTCATACGCGGCTCGTCTATGGGTTCGGACCGCGTTACGAACGTCTGTCGTGTTAAAGTTTAAATTTTGAATTCCCCCAGCCTGTTCAGCAAGAACATTAATCATGTCGGTAGGTCCTAGCCGCGCATCGCTCATTGTGTGAATTAGGCTCCTCGCGACCTTACCCATCTTCTTGTGTTGATGCATCTGACTCACCTTAGAAGGGGTTACTAACGGGTGATTGTGTGCCAGTTCCAGGCTGGTAATAAGCCAATGATCTTGTTTGGCTTTATAGCTTACGAACATCTTGACCTGGCAATTCGTGCGCGCAAAGCAATCCCGTCTTCTCCGCGCATACCCTATTTCGTCATCATCACTGTCATCGTTGCCTACGCGTGTCTCATTTTGCACTGGGTTTCTGCCCCTATGACACTCGTATAAGCGAGAGCATATCCTTTTCGATACGCTGCTTGTTCTTGTAGTTTTTATTCTAATGCCAAAACCAACCCTCAATGAATAAGCTCGAAAACATTCTCCAGCTTCTTCCAACGTTTGAAAGGTTCGTCCTAGATACGGATCACTAGCATCTACGGGGGTGCTGGAGCTCGATACGAAATCAGACATTGTGAAAAAGACCTATGTAGAAATAGAATACGCTTATTATCTCAAAATTATCTTGACGATTAGACCGATTTAGGATACCATATACATAATCTCAAAAGTGTCTCCTATTTTGCTAATTATATATTTACTGAACATAACAAATTAAAATTACTAAGATAAACGGTAGCAAGATCACAAACTTTACCTTGCTTGAGTGATGCTTGAACCAAGTGTGTTACTCCAAGAAAAGCTTGAAGGGTGCTGAAAATGGAAGCAAGTGAATCTGAAAGCCCCGCAAAAATTTTGCTGAAAGAGCCGAGAATTAGGGAGACTTTCT